>BGPR01008856.1:0-18389 GCA_013235015.1 Araneus ventricosus | reverse complement strand
TTTTAATGCAGTCTAGGACTTCAGATGGGAGAGGGGGATCAAAGTCTTTACAGACTGAATTCGCTTCGGTGCGAAAGCGCAACACAGAGTAGGCGACTAATTCCTCAGTGTCAAGATTGTTAATATTGTTTAGAGTAAACTGTGTCTCAAGGCTTTCGGCCGAGAAATTTGCTTTTTCTAAGTCAGTGTTAGTAATACCTCCCGGTCCATTAAGAGATGGAATGTTTTTAGTTTTCTTTTTAAAGGTGGTTCACAAATTTCCGAACCGTGCCATCAGTGGCGTTGACATTCAAAAGCTCAATTGTGAAGGCATCGGTTTCAATTTTCTGATCAAGTTTCTTAATTTGTTTGTTTAATTTGTTAAGTTTTCTCTTGAGGACTGGGTGGCGGTAGGTTTGAAACATCTTCCTGGCAAGATTTCTCTCAGAATTCAATTCCCTAAATTTACTATGATGATAGATGTAATTTTCCTTAACTGGATTAGAAGTGGAAATTTTGGCATAAATTATTTCATCTTCATGTCTACATACTATACTATCAAGATGATCCGCCGTGTTTACAAAATGCGAGTTAATGAATTCAGAGATTTTAAGAGTATCTTTAAATTTTTTCAAATTAGTTTTTAGTTTTCCAGGATATTTAGGGATCGAGTATTGCGGAAAGAAATTAAGCGTAATTGAATTATGGTCAGAGCTGAGTTCGGAAATAGAATGAGTTTCATATGGATAGAGAAAATTTTTAACTATAGCGAAATCAATGGTATTTGCAGAGTTTGTGCCGAATCTAGTTGGGGTGCTGGGTGCAAGGATTTCAAGTCCCGCCTGTAGAGCAAATGCTTTAATGGAGTTCCCTCTTGGACAATCATAATTTCAACCCCAGGAGGTGTGATGCGCATTGTAATCTCCGCAGAATATTTGATTGGGACTGATTTGCAATAAAACTTAAATATCAAAGGTGAAGATAGAAGTATCAGAAGTGGGGGGAATGTAAATCGAGGTTAATGTGATTGGATCCTGATTTTTAAAATTAATTGCAACAACACATGCCTCCACGTAATGTAGATTGGGAAGGATAATTTGATTATGTGGAATATTATTTCTGATTAAAATTGATGTCCCACCACTGGGGTGTTGCGGATGTTGATTAGCTCTGTATGAGTAGTAGGAATTATAATTTGCCAGGAAGATTTTTCGGTTTGGTCTCAGGTGGTTTCTTGAAGGAGTATAGCATCGGGGCAGTACTTGTTTACAAATAATCTAAACTCATTGATTTTAGTTTTTATCCCATTTGCGTTCCAGAAAACAATTTTGAGAATCTTTGAGTTGAACATTACGGATCGTCAAGGAAGTCAGAACTGGCACAAGCATTCATTAGGAGTTGTAATTCATCTGCAGTATTGTTAGCATATTTCATTGATTGCAAAGCTGCAATTAATTGTGAGGCTTCCTTCATAAGTTTTCTTAATTCTTTGAATGCAGTCATAAGGACTGAAAGGTCATTGTTACCCGAAATTGCAGGTGTTGGGAGATTATTTACATTACTCTCAATGCACGTACTTGCAAACGCTGCTGATTGATTGTTTACATTACTTGCTGGTCTATGCGCCGGTGGCGCCATCTGTTGCTCCGAATCCAGGGTATTAGCGCTAGTTCCGTTTGCTTTCTGTGCATATGAGATATTACTATTAACTAGGTACTTATTTGAGTCAAAGTTATTATTTCAATTTTTATGAGCTGTAGTTAGTTTCGGGAATTCTGCACATCCTCTATAGGCAGCCACATGGCCAACTTGGTTGCAATTAATGCAAATAGGTTTCTCGATTCTTTGCTTAATTTCACATTCGATTGTTGTATGACTTTGGCCGCATTTTAAATATCTGGGGGTCATGCTGCATAATTCTGCCGTATGATTAAAGCGATTACATTTGTAACATTGAATGGTTTTCTTTCTGCCCCTGTATGGATCGACAGTAATGCTCAGATGATTCAGGTTTTTGAGTTTAGAAATTTCTTCAGGTGTGGTCGAAATTTCGCTTTTCCCAACTTCCACAAGAAAGAATGGAAGTGGCTGTCTCTTCCTGAACTGGGTTAAACAGGTAACTTTGCCGATAACGAATCCGTGTTTCTTAAGACAATTTTTGATTTCATCAGTATCATGGTCTAAGGTTAGATCCTTAATAACAACCTTTAATGGCCGTTTATCTATAGGGCGGACGATATAGTAATCGAAGCCTTGCACTGTTAAAGTGGTTTGAACTTTTTGGTATTGCTCAATGCTAAGAGTGAATATTTTGATGTAATCATTGCCGAATTTATTTTCGGTCGGCCCGCAAGTAGTTCTAATTACATCTAAGATTATCCACGTAATTTGTTACATACTTCAACATTATTGGACGAATTTTACTTTTTTCGACCTTTCCAGGTTCCTTCCGCAGCTTGTTTACTATTATCAGAATTATCATTAACCTCAATCGTTTCGTTAATCTCCTCAGAATTTAGCACTTCATATTTATTAGAAATTTCAATTAATTTAGCTGGGCTATTAAACAAATTACCCACCTTAGCTATTTTACGCCTATTGGGAGAATTATATTCAATATCATGCATTTTATCCTCAACATCTGACTCAATTTTACGAATTTCACAGTTTAGCTCTACACAGATAGGAAGCAAATTACTCTTACCTCTCAATTTTTCCAGCTCCGTCTCTATGGCCTTGTACTCAGCACAGTAGGTCTTGTATTCCTCTGAGTCATCAACTGGGTGGTAGTAGTCTTGCTCCATAGTCTTGATAAACTTATGCAGACCTTCAAGCTTCACACGGGATTTAACCATCTCCGATTCCAGACGCACCTTTTCAATGCAGTATTCGCAGGAACTTCCGGGCACAGCTAGTCTAGTGCGTGGATCAATGTCTCCCATTGCACTGTCGTTGTCTGCAGACAGACGAGCACGTTTCGCAGCTTCCTCTTCGTCCTCCATCACAGCCGCCAGTACTATTACTGACTAGTGGACAATTGGACATTGTGAAGATTATTTTGATGTGATAACGTGACTAGTGAAGGATAGCTATTTACTTGGGAACAAAATTTAAATTCATTTTAAAATATTTATTTTAGTGGTGCATTTACCTTTATAAAATTTGTTTATTATATTATTATTCTGAATTTTATCACAGTGAAATTTATCTGAACTCTATTTGTTTTAAGAAAAATTTCACTGGAACGCGCTGATTATGAAATTTTGACAAAGTGATGAATATTCATAATTCTACAGAATAACGACTCGGAAATGAATAATTAGACTGACTTCTGCAGATATTAACTCTAGAAAATGTGGAAAATCTGCAGTTTTGGACGATAGGCTGCGCTGAATTACAGTTAATCGGTACCAGATGCTGTCTAACCATCGTAGAATTGCTCATTAATTATAATTTTAAAACAAAGAAAAGGTTTACAGTTTCAGCTCCATTTTCATACATGAATTCCAATTCTGACAGCAAATTCAAAATACATAATCATTTTCGGTGATTATATTATCGCAAAATATTTCTCGTCTGGAATTCCCTTTAATTTGTTTCTAAATTTTTAGACATTTGTCACATTAAAAATACCATAATGCTTTTTCCATGTAAATAATATTAAGAATGCCAACGCAAAATTCTATCGCAAAGTCATGTCAAAACTCAGTCGGATCGAGGATTAAGCCCCCTGCGGGGGACTGGCGCCCCATCAACCATCCTCCTATCACGATAGTAAAATTAAACGGTGAACTTTGTTACTATGTAATAAAATACCCTTTCATGCGAGGAAACGATTTTAAAATACATTTAATAGATCGGCATCTTTTTTTTTTACTTCTGCTGACAGGAAAACATGAAATAGTTTTTTTAAAAAGTACTTCTAAAAATTTTTAAACTACCTGAAAATGCCAATCGATAGTTTTAATTTTAACAGAAATTTATTAGAAATACTGGGTGGTCATAAATAATTGGACCCTCGTCAAAAATTAATTTAAAAAAACCTCCATAACGTAGCAACTTCCTTTTTTTAATTGAGATAGTAGCTCAAAAAGGTTTTTATTTCAGATAGATTACTCGCGGTTACGGCGAACTAAACTTGCGCAATCCAACAAAAGTGTCAAAATGGCTACCGTGCATCAGAAGACACGCCTCTGGTTCCATTGAAGCAAATCAATTGTAAGAGCTCAAAGAATTATTCGGTTAGAATATCGATCTCACTCTCCAAGGAATGACTTCTTCAAGCGTTGATATGAGAAATTAAACTGAGCAGGAAATGTGCATCAGTGTGGGAGACTTGCACTCTTTAATTGCTGATACGAACGGTTAATAGAGTTCTTAATTTAAGACCGATAATTTCGATACTCTAACAGAGTAATTCTTTGAACTGTTACAATTGATTTATTTGCTTTCGTGAAACCAGACACGTGTCAGGCGTGCCTTCAGATGCACAGCATCCATTTTTACAATGGGGAACTTCAGCATTTTTTTTAAAAACGCGTGAAAGCAATCCGTATTTGTAGAAGAAATCATTCTAATTTCAAACATGCAAGTGAAATTTTACATAAAAATTTATTTATTTTAATATTGAGGGCGAAAGATTCACCGAAACAGCAGGAATGATGATGCAATCCGCAACGCACTCTCATTGGCCGAGTTGATTTTGACGTCGTATGTGCCTTCCTTCGCATACTTCTCATTCGCTACTTTTGTATCATGTTTTCATTCGGGGAGTTTGTACTAGCTAACATTTTAGAAGTGAAGTTTTTGGCTTTTCTACTATCCAACGTTTAATTTCGTAATGGATATTGGTTTTGTGCCGGGTAAATCAAATAATTTGATCAGATTGATTCTACCAAGGAATGATGACAAAAAAAAACTGGACAAAAAACGCCGGCTCTTAAATTATCTCATTAGAAAAGCTGTTCGTAACTTCCCTTGAATGCATTCAGCAACCGTAACAAAGCTTTATACTATACCACAATAGACATCGCCTTAGGAAAAAAGGTAGGTCTTCAAAGCTACCCGTAAGGCAACGATAGGCCTTCCCACATTCCGAGGAGACGCCTCGATTTCTGTCGCACATGGAAGAATGAAAAGCTAAGAACCTGATTTAGCATGGTCTGTGAAATTTCGTATACCTACCAGAAAAAAGAAAGATTTTTAATCTTAAAGAATATGGGACAAAAGGTTAAAAAAAATTTCAATCTTTCCGCAGTTTTTCAGAAGGGTACTCCCCCGATATCTTTCTAATTCAGGAGACTAAGCTGAGACCAGAAATTAATTTCTCTATACCCAACTATGACGTCTACAGAACAGACAGACCACAACGAAATAACGTCCTACCCAGGGCGGAGGAACCGGCTTTTTAATTTAAAAAATCCTTACCCCTCCACCATATTCCGACCCCGCAATTGCACTTTGTTGAAGCTACCTCCATCTCACTAAATCTTACAAACAAAGAACCTTTCACTGTTACCTCAATATATATCCCCCCGGATACAGACTTAACTCTTTATACATTAGACCTGGAAACTTTAATTCAACTTGGTCCAAACCCTATCATTTCTGACGATTCAACGCCCAACACCAAAAATGAGGGTCACCAATAAACACAACGAGAGGAAAAGAATTAGTTAGATTCACTCAAGTGCTGGGAATGGAAATTCTTGCCCCACCATCCCCAACAAGATTCGGTTTCAACTCAGCAACCATTTTAGATCTTGCAGTAATAAAAGATTTCATTCTCCCCTTCTCGATTATTTCCCTTCCAGAACTTTATTCCGACCACAACCCAGTCAAATTAACATTTCAACTAAAATTTACGACACTGCATAATAGTGTGACTACGCATACAGACTGGACCAAATTCCAAAATTACCTGAAAAATCAAATTGATTATAGGCCTCTTAAAATAACCAGAAACACGGATATTGAAATCGCAGTGGAAAAGTTTACCAAAAATCTACAAAACGCGCACAGATTCGCGATTAAAACAGTCAAAAAATCAACTGCAACATATATCCACGCGAATATTAAAGATCTGATTAAAACGCGTAACAAAACTAATAAAGCCTGACAAACACTAAGGAAACCACTAATTATAACGGAATTGAACAGAAATGAGAAATTAATCAAAAAGTTAGCTAAGAACAGTAGACAGAAAGATCAGACCGAAGAACTTGAAGCGTTGAACACAGAAGACGGTACGCTTTGGAGAAAAGCAAAGATAATGCGTAAGAAAGCGCAGAAAATCCCAGCTCTACTGGGAGAAAATGGATTTGCATATTCAGACTCTATCAAGGCCGAAACTATTGCCCTAAGTCTAGAGAAACAATTCTCATTAAACCACCTATCTCACAGACAGAGGTAAAAAAAAATCTAAGGAAAATTTCTCCCCCCCCCCACTCACCAATAACCAAATTGATAATCTCAAATGCATTCAGCCCTCTGATGTAATCAAAGTCATTAAAAATTTAAATATTAAAAATGCATGTGAGCTTGACTGTATCACCAACAAAATGCTTAAAAATCTACCACGCACAATGATTTTCGAGTTTACAGAAATCATAAACAATATCTTCAAATTTAACTATTTTCCAAAAGCGTGGAAGACCGCAGTAGTTATGCCAGTTCTTAAACCAGGAAAAGACCCCACTCAGCCAGAAAATTATCGGGCAATCTCGCTACTCAGCACACTCAGTAAACTAACTAAAAACTTCATTTTAGATAAATTAAACGAGCATCTTGCCGAAAAAAAAATCCTTTGCCCGGAACAATTTGGTTTTAGGAAATCCTTAACTACAGCGCATCAACTTCTTAGAGTATTCGAGTATATTACGAGTGGCTCTGAAAAAGGTGAATGCACTGGTGCGGTCTTCCTTGACGTACGGAAAGCCTTTGATTGAGCCTGGATCCAAGGAGTAATCCATAAACTTATCAGATACAAAACTCCACCCCATTTACAGCAACTTCTAAAATCTTACCTCGAAGAGAGAAAATTCGCAGTTAAAATTGGCAACAGCATTTCCGAAGCCAAAATTATGAGAGCAGGTATTCCACAAGGAGGGAAAATCTCGCCGGTCCTCTTCTCTCTTTATGTTAACAACATTCCAAAAACACATAAAACATTATTAGGTATGTACGCAGACGATACTGCCATTCTTGCTAAAAATAAAAACCATAAATATACGGCAGTCGCTTTAAACAAACATCTAGCGAAACTGGACGACTGGTTCCGCAAATGGAAAATTGACCTTAAGGTTTACAAAACAGATGCAATATATTTCGCCAAGGGTAGAAGGAAACATAAACCAATAGTTGAAATTAAAAACCAGACGATCACCTGGTCTCAGCAAGCCAAATATCTTGGCGTAATACTAGATGAAAAATTAACCCAGAAAAAACATATCCCAACAATAAAAACTAAATTTCGTGCAGCCTCAAGAAAACTTTTCCCTCTAATAGAACGAGATTCGGAAATGAATAGGAAATATAAATTGCGTGTCTACACTGCGATCTTACGTCCGATAATTACTTACGGATGCCCCATCTGGGGGGCAGCAGCCAACTCAAATATCAGAATGCTTGAAATTTTAGAAAATAATATAATCCGTCTAATATGCAATACCGGATGGTATATGCGAAATGAAGATATAAGAAATGCAATTAAGCTAATTTCTTTAATCAAAAAAGTCTCAGCAAAATTCTATCATAATCTTGATAACATTGATAATGAAGCCATTCAGCAACTTGAAAATTATTCCCCCGATCCGAAAAGCAAGAGACCTATTTACCTATTTCAGACCCTTGCCCCCCACCCCATTCTTCCTAAAAAATTTCTAAATCCTGAAGAGCAGTTCCAAACGGCATGTCACTTCCCTTTCAGAGCAAGTAAAGAAAAATTATCACATCCAGAGATATGAGTTCTCTCAACAGCAGTAGCTACTCTTTACAGTCACCAGTTCTTCAAGTCTCCAGCAATAGCCCAACGGGATCCAGATGGACTTCCACCCACACATCCTTTGCCTCCAACAACAGCAGCAGACTATCCAATTTCCAGAACTGAAAGTATCCAGCATCAACAATGTACCATTACCGGGGATTAGGCCCCCTTCGGGGGCCATGGGCCCAAAAAATTACTTGTTTACTGTTTACTGTTAAAAAAAAATTTAAATGTAATGAAATAGAAGGGAAAAAACTTATTAAACTTAACTATTTGCTTTAAAATTGATAATTAAAATCTCACCAGATGCTTATATTCAAAACAAAACGGATATCGAGTTCAAGGCTGTTTTTCACTGTTCTGCGTGACTTATAATTTTAATAGATATAATATAGATAAATTACTCATCAGGTTCCGTTATAGTTGTATTAACACATTTACGAACAATTCAATACATGTATTTTTCAAACATTATTTTATCTGATGCGGTAGTCAGAAAATATAGAAAAAAAAGCAAAATCTCTGCAGCGAGCGAACGGGAACTTTCACCTGTTTGGGCACGTGTGACGTCAAAATGGATCCTTTTTCAAGCGTCGTCTGAGAGGCGAACTTTGATTGCAAATACATATTAAATAACTGCTTAGAATTTTTTTAAAAATGTCATTGTTAATTTTGAAACATTTTTAATTGATCAGAAAAATAAAAATTAAAAAAACTGAAGTTACCCATTGCGTCTAGAGTGCGCAGATGTAGTGCTCCTAGCGGCCCGATACCAATTAAAATTAAACAATTGAGTTACTCTCTTATTTAAAAAAAAAGAATTTGCAACATTATAAGGTTTTTTAACTTAATTTTAGAAATGGGTCCTATAATTTACTACCACCCTGTATTTTAGTTTACTAATTTTACGTAATATTCATGGTGATGCGGCATCTGGTAACGAAGAACTATCATCCAGCGCCACCTATCGTCCGAAACTCCAAAATTATCACATTTTAATCACGTTTTCTAGAGTTACTTATCTGCAATAGATAGTATAATTTTTACTTACGAATTGCTGCTCCGTTGAATTATAAATATTCATCAATTAGTCATTACTTCATAATCAACGCGTTACAGTAAAATTTATTTGAATTTAACTTTGTTTCCGACGTTCCAATCCATCACGTATAATATTTTTTTTAACTCTGGGACATCTCTGTTAAAGAATTTCTTTGAAATGACGTTGTATTGATGACTAAGATATATATTGTTTATGTATGGTGGTTCGTCGGCATAATTGATTAAGAAAAATAGGTTATATTAGTACATTAGATTCAGTAAATTATATTAATAAAAAATTAAACAGATTTCATACAGTTAAACGTACCACTAGAAAAAAAATGTCTAGTTTTATTTCTATTTTTGTTTCCTTCAAATTGTAATAATACATCAAATACGTATACAAGTCAAAGAAAGGGATGTTCATTCACTGAACTTCTCAAAAGTTACGCCAAAATAAAAACTGTGCCGACTGGGGCTTCGCTCCTCAATTCGATAAACGTTCGTAGCGCCCCAGTCGTTACGTGCAGATACACTCCTTCTCCTGTCCACAGAACTAGGACAGTTTGATTCTTTACATTAATGAAAATTTTGTAACATTTATTTTCCCTATTGAAAATAATATAATGAAGTTTCGGTTTTTTTTTCGTGCAAATCCCGTATACTTTTAAACTGTTCATCATGTAGAATAATACTGCTGTCGCAGAAAGCATTATTCGTTACAAAATTTTGTAGTCCTATATTTTTAAATATTTATTGCTGAAAAATATGGAACAAAAATAACCTTAGGAGATGATATCAATCCCTTTCTGACCATTACTTTCACAATATTTATTGCAATTACTGCTGAAAGTTATAATAATTTTCGAGCTATATTTCTTTTATCAGTAAAGTAAAATTAGATTGATATTCTATGTTAATAGAAATACCGCTGTATGCTATAAATTATGTTTGTAATAATACATTCATAACTATATTGTAGACATTAGGATAAATTTTTTTAACATTTATCGATTATTTTGATTTTGAGGCGTTTGTTTCTGAAATGGAAATTTATGGTATGAAAATTCTTTTTATTTTTGCTCAAAGTTAAAAGCGTAACTGTGAGAAAGGTCTTACGTATACATAGTTATATCCCACAAAACTTTCTCAGTGAAAAATGGCCTGTTGTGAAATGCAATTAAATTAAAGAATTATTTAGAATCTCTGTATTTTTATTAATGCTACACTAAATTATCATTATTAACTGCTACTATTTATAGATTTTTTTATACATAAATCAATATCTTTCTATATAAAAACTCATTTCTAAAAATTTAAATTCCATTGCAAGATTATTTTTCTAAGTTTTTATTAATACATTTTATAATGTATAGAATAAGCATAATATCTCATATTATATTTAGAATATCAAAATATTTTAATCTGTTTCTCACAATAATAATGTATGATAGTTGAGCAGTATTTTTAATAAAAAAAATCATATTATATGAATGGATTTTATTAAAATTTTGTTTGTCATTTCAGATACTTATTATTAATGCAGCTGCTGTTTTAAGACAACAGGATAGCAACAAGAATGAGGCCGTTAACAATATGAGCATTCCCAGATAGCACGTAAGTTTGCAGCAAGTTTGATTTTGACTTGATATTCCCTTGTCATGGCAAAATTTGACGCGTCAAACTTGAAACGAACTTGTAGCAAGTTCGCTGTGACAACTAGCGCCACCCTCGCTTGCAACGCATTTGCTACAAGTTCTACGTCACAAATAGCGCCACCTCCCTTGCAAATCTAACTTGCTGCAAGTTTGCAAAACAAGCTTCCTGCAAAGATAGCACAATAAAGAGATAATTTTCTTTGTCTCTGTTTTAAAAAAACATCCGATTTTTAATAGCAGCTCCTAGACCGCCCTTCTTTTTATAAATTCAATAAATCAATGATAATTTGTCAAAAAAATAACTTTAAAAAAAAAAAAAATTTTGAAACATTTTCCGTCTTTTTACTAAATATATCACTCGCACTTTAAAGAAAACCATGTCGCCTTTTTCTTAATGTTGAAATTTTAACGTTTATAAACAAAATTAAATCTAAAAAACAGTCAGTGTTTGTTGAAAGATAATAACTAGACATTTTGTCCTTTTTAAAGTAATTAATTTTGAACTCTAATTTCAACATTTAGTCTACTAGTAAAACGTAGTTATTAGCGAAAATCGCTCTCTCTTTGACTTCAAATCATATTCTCAACTCAAAAAATTAATGAAATCAAGAAAAAAGTTTAAAATAAATCGTATACGAATCGAATCGAACAATGTATTAGCGAAATCTATTTTCCCGTCTCGTAGTTCAGCTGGCCGAGTGGTATCGACGTTTGGCTACTGAGCGGTAGATCACGAGTTTTATCCCGGGTTGTGTTCATACTCTGTTTCTGCTATAATTTGCAATGAGTTTGCATGGCAAGCTTGCTGCAAGTTCGTTTCATGTTGACTTCGAAGCTTTCGTTAACTTGCTGCAAGCTTGCACTCTTGTCATGACAAATTTGCGGCAAGCTTGCTGCAAACTAAAATTGCTATCAGGGTTAATAAAAGATACGAAAGGTGCAAAATCTTTTCTTTCATCGAAAGTGGTAATGTTGAAAAAAAACGTAAGAGGAGTAATGTTGTGCTTTCATTTATTGCTAAATATTAAAAATTATTTATTTATTGTTATTTAGCATCATAAATGACTATTTAAAATCTTCATATGATGCTTATGTGTCCATAGTCATGCTGATCCTCATAACTTGATCATTGTCAGAAAAATATCATTTTAAGTTATTTTTCAAAATATGATAGAAAATCCAGCTTGATTTCTAAAAAAATGAACTTTTCTTTCTTTCTACTTTCACGGTCAATATTTCTAATGTAAAAATACTTTTTTGTGAAATATTATAACATACAAAAACTTTTATCCTCTGAAAAGTTTTTTAATTAAATGGGAATATCAATAGATCCAAATGATTTTTCAAAACTGCTGAAAGTTAATTTTATCAGTAAGCTATTATTTTTGTTTAGCCTTCTGGGTTCGTCAGTAGTAGACCATGAACTGTGCATGCGCAGTGGAAAGATTGTTTCTAATAAATAAAATAATCGGGTGTGTCGGAGAGTGGACGCACGAAAGAAGCCAAGCTTCTTACGCTTTTCTATATAAATCTCACTATCTTTCTTTCTCTGTCTCTCTCTGTTTCTTTTCCTTTCACTACCCTCCCCCAAATGAAAAAAACATTTAAAAATTGTATAATTATTTTTATATAATGATGAAGTACAAATATATGATAACTCATTATTTATTTATAATTTAAAACTAAAACTAGGACTAGGAGATGTTAAAGTTTTAGCATCGCGATGTATCGCCACTTTAATATCGCGATATTTCGATATATCGCGATGTTTCGATACTTTAATGTTTCGCACTTACTATTGCCTAATTTTGCATTCTTACACATTTGAGTTGTTGATTAAGGCATTTATATACTTATAATAAATTTAATCCTTAGTTACCTAACAAATAAAAATACTATAAATTTGTCAAAAAATACTATAAATTTGTCTAGTTACCAACAATAAATCGTATATTAAAAACAATTAATACGATCTTCTCTTCAACCAAACAAACGATGAAAAGCAAGATTGATAATTCTACTCTTGAATTTAAAATAACATCAGAGAATTTAAACGATTAGAAGAAAGCACGAGGAAACACAAAGTATGCACGTTTCGATGACTGAGGGATTCTACAACAGACAAAACACTTCGCTTCCTCAATTCTCGAGATGAGTTATTTTTCATCGTTTTCATTCGCGGTCGCATCGGGATTAATCGTGTGAGCACAACGATCCGCACTTCGCAACGTATCTCTCTGCTTGATGAGTCACGATGGAAGAAACATGGGGAAAGATACGCCACGGTAATCATTGATGATCGGGCAAATGCCGCGCGCTTGCGGTCATCGACGCGCGATCGGGAACAATACTCTTCGCAGCGTTTGTGGACATCGATGTCTACGATGCATCGGGAAACATTGTACATATCGCGGGTAAATTGGAATTTCCGATGCTTCGAAAAAAACGATAATAGAAACATCATCGGAACGGCGATGATTGCGTAACATCGATATTTTCCGATGCATCGAAAATCGGCACAGTACTAACTAAAACAGATAAAAAAATATATAAGGCATACAAGCAGTTACTGATAAAAATTATTTTCATTTTCATTAATCTGTTTATTGAAAGAAGAAAATCAAATCCAATCATTGCATTTTATCATAGAAACAATTGGTTTGTGATAACTGAAATATGATAGAAATTTCAGCAATTCTATTTCATTAATACATAATAAAAACTGTGTCAATGGTTGTGTGAATTTTTTTCGTCGATTACAGTTCAAGTACTGTAAGTTTTTGATAGAATTTAATTAAATAAATTTGAGGGACAGAAATTTTTCTCAATCAATTACATTTCTCTTAATATGGAAAGTCAAGTGCAAATAATACCAAAGTACGCACAAAAAATGAAACATAGATTTATAAGTGATTGAATTGATCATTTATCTGAACGAACATCATTCGAATTTAGGAAAGCAGATAAATGACCAATCAAATGTAAAAGAAGTGCAGTTATATTTGATATCGAAAAGTTGTACTATAAGCGCGGTAGACAAACCATAGTTGATTGTGGCATTTTATTAAGGGATTGAAATCTTTTAATGATTGCGAAATGAATTATGTAGTAAAATATTCCGTATTAGGGATCGAACCATTCATTTGCTTCATCCCATATCCTCCATTAAATGATTTTTGCTGAGTCTCGAAACCCTTTGGGGGAAATTTTAAAGTTTAGAACAATTTATCTTTAAACTTTTTGGTGCAACTCACAAATTGTTTATGGTGGCGTTTTAGTTTTAAATTTAACAAGAGCACCTTTTCTTATTTTGGCTATACGATAATATTTCTTTCTTTAATCTTGTTTCTATAACCTCTTGTTTCCAACTCACTCCAAGGAAGCGAATTCCACATATCAAATACGTTTATTTATGGAAAATTTATCATTACGGCGAGCAAAAATAATTTTTGAAAACAAAGCGTCAAATAGCCCAGTACAGCAACTACAAAATTGAATTAACAACTCTTTGAATCTAAATAATGTCGATAAATTCGTTTCCTTTGATTAATATTTTCCGAAATTATATCAGAAAAAATAACTTGAATCTTATTTTATAAAAAAAACCTTATGAAAAGTCGTCAAAAGTTAATTTTTGATACTTTTAAAGTATATTTATTAAAACTAATTCAGAACGATTTATTGCAAAACACATTGGTGCGATAATTTTTAAATAAGTACTGCAAACGACATGCCTATGTCGAAATGCAAGGTAATTATAAAATAATCATCATGATTAAATTTAGTATATTTCAAAAACTGTTAAACCTGTGAAAATGAACAATGTCTCATGAAAAACGCAATTATTTTAATTTTCTTTTCTTACATACCCGCAATCACTTTTATTTATATTAAGATAAATATTACTTGCCATAATTTCAGAGATGTGTGGAATACAATAATATATTTTTGTTACGTAAGTATTCCTCCTACCCTGCCGTAAGAAAATGTGACATTTAAAGTTTGATTCATTTAAGTGTGTACCAATTATTAAACGTTTTAGGAATTTCATTGCAGAAAATTGGGTTTTTTTTATAGAATGTTTGTGATTACTTTTAAATGAATTATTTCACCTAAAACAAAATTCTGAACTAGGATAGCTAACTAATATTAATGATTTTAATTTCAATTAAGTTTGCTATTATTTTAGAAGCATAATTGCTATTATCGAAACGTCCATTATTGAAATTTTCAGGTACACACTTGAAACTAATTCTGTTATAAGCTTAGTTTGAAAAAAAAATGCAATCATCAACGTATACGCGTTTGTTTTCACCAAGTTTCTAAAACTAGCTGAAAGAAATATATTTCATACAATTTTCCGACATAACGGGAAGTTAAGACTTTTGCCCGATCCTCTTTCCTTATATCCAAAGGTAAAAAGCAGGACCCTCTCCTTTGTAAAATAAGAATGTGAAGGGTCACAGCGATTTCCTGTGCATTTTAATAAATATATATGTTCTGAAAGAACTTTTGATGAAAAACAAATTTAATTTGACAATTTCAAAAATACTTTATGCTTCTCAAGTTATAAATCCACATATTTAAATTCCAACTCCCAAACGATGAATATATTTTTTATTTTTAAATGATGTTTCATATTCAATTTTTATTTAAATATTAAAGAAACGGTCAATTTAGTGAGAAAAAATTTATTTTATAATTATAAAATTTAGGCCGTAAAATTAACAATGCATCAAAAGGAAATAGCTATTCTTAAATTCAATAATCTTCGAAAAATAGTTAAAAATACAATAAAAGTATAATTATTCTTAACAATGTTGCTATGATGATAAAGAATGGTTTTGTTTCTGTTCACGTCACGGTGATGTATTATGGTTTGTTCCGTGCCGACTGGTTGCTCACTGTCTGTACAGAGACGGCCCGAGGTAATTTTACCAACTGAGCAAAGTACAAATATGGCGCCCCCTCAACACAAGTAACCAACGTTGTTTTTTTTAATTCTATTATGTATCTATTTTAAATATCGAACAAACTTTTATACAGAAATATGCATGTTAAACATGCAAATATGACTGAATAATACTATGGTTAGAATTTTGGAACTTCAAATATATTTAAGATTATATAAGTCTTATTGAAACTAAAATAATGTATCTAACAAATTTATTTTAAAAATAGTTCAATTTATTTTGAAACAGTAATATAAATTCTGTTCAAAAATTAACTTTTCTTGCTTTTTATCCATAAATTTCAATTTTTTTTTTTTTTTTTTTGCAAATGGTTCCGTTCAATTATCGTGATGGTTAAAAAAACTAGTAACTCTTGGGATATGGCGGATTGCAGATAAGCGTTTGTTTAGACAAACTGCTCTCGCCAGCATCTACAGCTACTAGGAAAGTCAGCAAAGTACTCAAAGACACTGGAAGATTTCAAAAATTTGCTGCAACTCACAACCCTGTTATTACTGAAGTAAGTTAGAAACTCCAACCGATGGTCATTTCCACTGGTAATAGAATAAACATAACTAATATTTATTCGTGAAATTGGAAACCATCTACATCATTATGATTACCGGCACTGAAGGCCGAATGTAGGTCTTTGAACATGCAGAAAATTTTATAGTGTTTCGCTTTCTTGATGTTAGATAAAAATCAATTTTTTCCTACATAGCGTTTAGTTCTTCGAAGCGTCAATGCAAAGACTTGATTGGGACTTCCAGAATAAAAAAATTGAAACTTTACTTGAGTCTCCTTTGGAGTAGCTTCGTCTAGAAATTCATAATCATATTGCTTCTTTTTTTTCAATGGTCGAGCGTCTTGTTCTTGAAATTCTGCTTCAGTTTCAATACTGTTACAGAGGTCGCATGTGTCAACCAGAGACTGAGTTAAAAATATAATAACAAAATACGTATTGTTATCATACGAGGGGTTTTGAAATAACTAATTATTGTTTACATCAAGACGATGGGAAAGGCTCTCACGTCGGAATTACGTCACGGTGAAGTAGGGTGTCTATTACAGTTTTGTCTTTACATATATAGAATACATTGTTAAATGAGTTGCCATTAGCGTCTATGGGAGTGAGACAAGACCTGTGTGCGTGTGCGTACGTGCGTGTGTGTGTGTTATATTACTCCGCAAAGAAATTTATTTAATTCATGAGATACTGCTAATTCTGCCATTGTAATATCATAGGTCTCAACTAGGAAAACTAGTAATACTTCATATTAATTATCAGATAATGCATATTTTAGATTATTCTGAAACATTAAGTGAATTTTCTAATCTTAAAATTGACAGAGCTTCTTTAAAATAATAATCTAATGAATATTGAATACCAGATACGTGATAGAGCACCTACAAGAAATCTTTACATTCTGATAAATAAGCTTTCTATGTTCTCTTGAAGACGGCGCGAGAGGGGAAACTTCCTGTATGTTGGTTAGATCTCTGTGATTAAAACCATCCCTTTATGATGATGACGCGGAAGTAATCCACGCCACGCAAATTCGTCCAATACCAGTCACTTCCATCTTCTCTCCTTTCCCTAATCAGATTTCCTCTGTGAACAATTCCCCCTCTCCTCTAATGTAGGGGAGAGTGGGGTAAAACCAGGTCGTGGGGTAAAATTAAGTACTCATGATTCTGGAGCAATTATTTTTCCTATACAGCAGACAAATACTAAACTACACTCTACTAGTAAAAAAAAAGCAGTCAGAGTGATGTGTTGTAGACGTTAAATTCACTACATTTGTGAAGATTTTTTTTTGTTTTAAGACGTAAGGTTTCTAATGTTCGTTTGATTTTTAATTATACTTACTTAAAGATCATTACAGTTATAAAAACTATATTTAGTCCAGATTATTATACATTTACTAAGGAATTATACCCTATCAAACAAAACATTGTTACTTTCAGACACATCTTTCCCATGGAAACTGTATCATCCCATTGTCACCTCAACAATTGAAAATCATCCCTCTCATGTCTGACATGCATCAAGACACGCAAGTTGTGGGGCTTGCAGCTCCAATGAATTGCGTTTCCCTTCAACAGTCAAAAATAGAATGTAATTTTCATAAAGTAAATTTATTTCTGATTTTTTTAACTCTGCAGAAAATTCATTTTTTAAAATTATGTCAATATTATAATATTTCATTTCAAATATATTAAAACTTCACCAATACATTAATTTTTAATAACATTCATTATTATTCCAGATACAAAAATTGATAAAATGCAATGTCTATACAATAAAATTCATTTTTTAAGTTTATTTTTTTGAATTTTTCCAACCCTAACAGCAAATTGTCTTGCTAAGTTGTTATAATAAATATTTAATAATCAAAATAATGTAACATTTTTTTTATTGAACCAACATAATAAATTACAAAACATTACAAAAATTCAACTGCATTACATTTCTAACAAACATTGACTAGAAACCAGAGTGATTTCTTGTTTTTGGCTTCAAAATATTCATTATCAGAGAGTGTAATAAAATAAACCAAGAGCTGAGCATAATTGAATGACCATTCTACATAGGGTGGCCCTAGATCAGGATTTTAAACTCCCGACACACTACGCTCATACTGTCCAGCATAGTAAAAGTTTTATTGTGAAATTATAATTTTTGATTAAACAATATAAACAAATTTTCCCTTCATTGGAATAACATTTGCAAGCTTACCTATAACAAAAACATCAAGAATTCGAAGCATAAAA
>BGPR01008855.1:44859-61018 GCA_013235015.1 Araneus ventricosus | reverse complement strand
CTTGAGTTTGTTAAAGACATCCTTTCCCTTTTGGATCACTAACATCTTTCCAATTATCAAGATATTGGACAACAATTCGGCTGTCCGAAAGAATCCATATCTCACCGAATAAATGATGTTCCAGAACAAAGTCTAAAGCCATATCAATATCGATCATTTAGGAGCGGAAAACTGAGTAGTAGTCAGCATTTCTTCGTTTAAGAGAAGATCCATCCCCGACCATGCTTAACAAAAACTTCACTACCTGTATGTCCAATTTCATTCTTGCTGCCATCAGGGTAAATCAGAATAACTTCAATAGGTATATTATTGATCACTTCGAGAGCAGCCTGTCTTAAGTATTCCGGATGCTGGGAGGATTTATTAGTGTGAGTCAATAACTCTGTATGGAAGAACACACCAGGCAAAGAGTCTAAAGGAGACGCAATAGGTTTTAAAGAATTAAACTAAACAAAAGAATGCAATGCATCCATTTTCAAAGCATGGCCGAGGCGACTACTCTTTTTAGTCTTTGTGTGGAAATATACTTTTTAAAATAAGTTTTGGATAGTGAATAGCTACTCAAAAAATTTCGCATATTTGAAATTAAAACTTTTAACGATTTTAATTTTGGCAGATTTTCTCATCTGTTTAAATTTCATGTGTTTGCAACTATTTAATAAATAAAGAAAAACTTGAAAGTGAACATTGCAAATATTTATTTCATAGCTAAAACAAAATCATAAAAATATTGACCTAATAACCATATCATGCATATCCTAAACCACCAAGGAGTCCATTTCCAAGTCCATAACCTCCATAACCAAGACCTCCATATCCTCCGACGCTACCATATCCATATCCCAATCCTGCTACTCCAACACCTCCATATCCGTATCCTAATCCGGCTGCTCCAACTCCTCCGTAACCGTATCCTGATCCTCCAATTCCGGCATATCCGAGTCCGGCAGCATCTGCATATCCTCCATGTCCGTAGGGGGCGTCTGAGATGATGTGGACGGCTGCAGGGTTCTGGTTGGCGGTTCCAGGTTCGTTGGTCTTGACCTGTGCCCTGAATCCAGCGTGGTCAGCTACATAGCGTTCCGTCTGTGGGATTCTCTGCGTCGGTGAATCCGTAGCTTCCCTTGACATTCTTTCCATCGCCTACCTCTTCACGATGTTGCTCGCCGTGTTTGTCCTTGACGTTGTATCCGAACTTAAATGGTTGGGGGTGGTGGATAGGCTAGAAGACAAAAAATACAATAAAAATTATCCATTTAAGATGAGGTACATTGGTGAGTTATCTATTACGAAAGTTTGAATAATTTTCGATATATATTAACATGTCTACATGTAATGGCACATCCTAATGATTATATAAGAAACATATAAAATTTATGAAAAACCGACTTTTAAAAATTACGCCAAATAATCTTTCATCAATAATTCAATGTTTTGAGTCAACAAGAAGCAAAACAGAAGAAAGACTTGGAAAAACTGTAAACTTACTTCATGATACAAATTGGCAAAAGCAGCCACTGCCAAAGCAGACAAAATGAAAGCCTGGAAGAAAGGAAAACATTTCTTAAGTGTAAAAATCGATAAGTAAACGTCTTATTTAAGAATAATTTAAGAAAAATATAAATATATAATAAAATTCATCGTGTGGTTTCTTTGAGCATATGATTTTTCTCGAAAAAAAATGGAATTTGAACATTTAGGAGAGATATTTTAGCTAAAAATAATCTGTACACACGATATTATAATTTCGTTATTATCTTTCATATTAAACGTGAAAGAAAACCTGAAATTATCATGCTTGACAAAATGAAACACTTGATTGAAAAGTATGTGTTTCCTGTTTGTCTTGTTATATTGAATTTAATTGAAATATCAAAACGTGGTTTTTTGGTGTAGAAATATCATGAAATGAAATGTTAAAACCTTTCGATTATTCTGATTAATTAATCACGATTATAGAGAAAATTGGGTATCATTTATCTTTTGTATTTGTTCGCATTAATGTCACACTATATAAAGTGATTTGTAATATAGTGAATAAAATTAAAATAAAGATGATTCATATAGTTATTGTTTAATAGAATCAAATGAAAGAAGTTACATTCATTTCCTCTTTTTAAAAATATATAAGGCCAATATTTATATAATGCAACCAATATCGATTTAAAGTTCGATTATTTCTCATAATCCGTCTATAAATAGGCAAAACTTAAATCAAACTTTAACTAATATTTTGGAAATTTATAATTGAAACTGTAATCTGAATATGTAGAAATGAAATAGGTTTTAATATTTGTAACATTGGTAGTTTGAAGAAAAAAATTAAAAGTTTTATCGAACTTTTGTCTGAAATAATTTGCAACTTCTTATGAAGTTTTTAAAAAAATATTTTAACCATCGAAAGTGCAATGAAATAACAAAAAACAATTTCATTCATACATTCAATTCCCTTTTATGTCCCTTTCCTATGGACGAATTTAAACTAAGGATTGCACTTCCAATTGGGGTCATGAAATTTCTGACGTGTATTTTCCTTTCAGATTCTTCCGTAGTTGAAATGAAAAAAAAGAGCTTTAACTTGAAAAACTCATTAAAATTTTCTTAATAATTATTTTTAATATAATTTTATCTTAATGTTTACTTTTATTAATTATTTTCCAACATTGTAGTCCAGACGAAATGTTTCTGAAAAACTGTCTGTGAAATTTTGATTGCGAATGGAAAATGTTTAAGATGCCCTGATTTAAACGAACAATTATTTTTATGATCGAAGTTACCAAAGGCATTGTTTCACTGTAACATCTACAGATACGTAAAAAGAAAGAGATTTAATCAAATATTTATCAAACTAACGCGAACCAAGTAAATATTAATTTTCGGAAAATGCTGTAAACTGCATGTCCAAATCAACAGCTATTAAAAATTTGGTTTAAATTTTTTAATGAAGCAAAAGTTTTGAAATACCGAATTTCAGAGCATTTTCCAAAAATCTTAACATATTTTCGAATTCTTGAGATTTTTATTAATACTGTACCTCATCTCTAAAATTCATAGTTTTGAGAGATTTAGTTTTTCTTTGAAAATTTTGAGATCTAAATTATTATTCGAAAAAATTACACATGAACACTTTACACAAGATAGAAAATTTTGTTGATAGCAATATTACCTGAGAGATCATTGCGGTGTTGAATTATCAAGCAACTTGGAACAAGTGATATCATGACGTTGAGTTCCGGCGTATTTATATCATAAATACTGAAACGAAACTTAACTTCCGATTCGAAGGAAAGGTTAAATCGTTTTCCGCATGATTGAATTGTCATTTTAGAGCATTTAAAATGCCATTGGGAGCTCGCGACCCAATTTTTCAAAAGAAATCGTTGTTATGGTGGAGTTTTCTTTTTCATCATTTACCGCAATTAGACTTACCTAAAGGAATTTAATCCGCTGCAAAGGTCAAGATCGTTGCTAAATATAGCAAAAAAATTAATTTATTCATTTGAAAACTAAAGATTCATTTTTTGTTGAGTTCAGAATTTCTAGTATTAATGTTTGTATACCTTAAATCCTCAAATAAGCGGACTTGGAATTGAAAAGACAGAATTTGAGTGACATACTTGAGCTTTTTTTTATCCTTCAAAATACGCTATTGTAAGTGCTTTTTTTGTTGCGTTGCTACTATGGTATGTGTATCAAATATTTTATATTTATATTATACTAGCCGCTCTCGCCACCCTCAGGGCGGGTTCGCGGCCAGCACCCACTTTGTTCAGCACTGTCCCTGCCAGCTCACTGCTTCGAGGTTCTCAGCCACTACTTTTTTCAGTTTCAAATACTGCAAGAAGATCAGTGGAACAGACCATAAATCCATAGTAGATTTCATGTTCTTTGTAGAAAACAGATTCCTTTAAAATTGTAAAATCTTTTAATAAACCTCATTTAATTGTAATGTTTTACATAACTTTTTCATGAATTTCGGCATGAAAGTCTTCAGGTACATAAATACAGACTGATATCGCCCTAAATAAACAGTTTCCATTACCACTAATTCGTATTTTACAATACGTTTGACACTCCATCTCAAAATTAAAACATTCATTCCAAAAATAACTTCAATTTCTCATTTAACAACACTGCATACCAAAAAAGGTTTTGAACATAAACAAATTTTCCTGCTGTCAATCAAATAAAAACAAATTTAGAAAAGAAACGAAATCGTTTGCTATTTATTTTGAATTAAATTTTAACTGAAAAAATATAATAATATTTACACATATGTCTTAACATAATTGTCTGCTAATTAAATTAAATTATAGAGATGTCTTAACAAAATCGTCTGCTATCAAAACTAAATTAAATTGCAATGAGATGCAATAGAATTGTATACAAATGAAAAATAGTATTTTAAGCTTGCGAAAATAAAGCAGAGCATTCTGAATGGTTAGGTATTTTAAAGGAGTTACGTAATATACCGGCGAAATAAGTCCAGTTTTTGAGGCCCCTGAACTCCGTATTGTTTTGCAAATAACTCTTCGTTATTTCCGGTAATATATTCAGTTTATTTCGCAATATCTCTAAAAATGCGGGCGCCAGGGGTCAGACGACTCTTGATGATATATCTAGAAGTAATAATCTGGAATATGAAATAAAAACTGTCGAAATCTGTCGGGTAGTTGTGGCTTGCGAATTGTCTGAATGTTTTTCCCCCATTGGGAGAATGTACGGTAGAGAAAAGGTTTCTCGATTTTGCTTTTTCCCCATTGGGAGATTGTACCGTGGAGAAAAGGTTTCTCAATTTTGTTCGAAAATGGAGAGTGTTGGGATACGCGACCCTTGACGACCCTCTAGAAGTCATAAGCTTTCAAACGAAAAAAAAATTTTCGAAATCGGTTGTGTGGTTGAGGCTGGCGGACTCGGTGAAGGTTTTTACCAAATTATTAAACATTCTACAAGTCTCCAGCCCCAACCACCTGACGGATTTCGACATTTTTTTTTAAATTGAAAGTTTATAACATCTAGACATGTCATTAAGGGTCGCCTCCCCCCTAACAGCCCCCATTTTCGAACGAAATCGAAAAAAAACACTTAGAAAACGTATGGTGGAGAAATGTTTTTCGGATTTTGTTGAAAAATGGGGGGGGGGGGGGAGAAGTAGACCCTTGTTGACATATATAGACATCATAACCTTTCAATTAAAAAAATTGTCGAAATCCGTCGGGTGGTTGGGGCTGGAGGATTTCTACAATGCATTTCCCCATTCCCCATAGACAATGTACAGAGGAGAAGTGGTTTTTCGATTTCGTTCAAAAATGGGGTGGTGGTGGTAGTGGTAAGGAGACCCCTGATGATATATCTAAACGTCATAACCTATCAAATGAAAAAAGAAATCTTGAAATAGGTCGAGTGGTTGAGGCTGGCGGACTCGATGAAGGATTTTTTTTTTACCAAATTATTTTAAATATATAGATAACTCAATTTTGTATCGTAATTTAAAGATTTTTCAGAATACAATTTACGATTTAACAGAGTTTCCATCTTTAGTCTTAATTAAACCCTTTAATATACAAGAAGGGTGTTACTGTATTTAAAATATAGTTTTCTAAAAAATCTAAAATTTTCGAAAGTTTAAAATTTTTTTGAGAGACAGATAAAAAAAAATCAGTTAGGATTTTTCATACGACAACAACAGCTTCAAAATCTCAGACGAATTGGAATTTGAAACTGAATCTGCTTGAATTGTGGATATATACATAAAACAATTAAAATGACTTTGTTTAATAATCAATAAGCCTTCAATAAAAGCACAACGTGATAAAAGTACAAGGCGTTATGACATGCGAGGACGTTATCGCCATAGTACAGAACAGATGTAATAAAATTAAAGAGCATTCTAAGTTTTTGTATCAGGGTTTTGAGAAAAGAGGAAGATCACTCATGACATAAATTGTTGTTTCGCAGGATTGAAAAAAATTGTTCATAGCTAAGATGCTCATTAAAGGAATTTTCAGTTATTCTTTAATTCATTAGGGATTCTTTCAAGCAATATATTAGCAAAATGAGTTGCCTCCGAAACTATGTATTTCCTGGGGAGGTAGGGCATCTCACATCATGAAATGTAAGGAATTTTGCAAAAACGTTTCATTTAAATGGCAGCAGTAGATTTGGAAAACAACTTAAGAATTAGATAATTAACCTACTATATAAGCATAAAGGAATAAATTTTTTCAATAATATTATAGTTTTAATTCAAAAATAATTTGTTGGAATAATTGATACGATTCTATTGAGCTTCGTGCGGCATTCAGAATATCGAACAACATCGTAGAGATATCGTATAATATCTTGTGCTAATAGGGTAGGGTTCACAGTTGTGTCCCGGCAGTAGGTTTCCGGAAGTTTTCACGTTTTTTAATGGAGACTCAGCTTTGGTATCAAATAAATTAATACCGCTTTGTGAAATGGTACAGAAAACACGCATATTTTTCACAGTATAGTTGATAGAGGTCGTAAACGTGTTAAATAGAAATTTCATGTCGTCTTCAAATTTGATTTTAATAACAGAATTTCATTTTGAATAAAAGTATTGCTATCAAAACATCAAAAAACAATTTAATGTTTCAGAAAATAATCCAGAACAGAAATAATGTAATTCGCATGAAACTGTATATGGTCAATATTTAGTTCCATCTATAAAAAAATGCTGTGGGAATTTTTGAAACTGTATAAATTGAATAAGCGATTCACTACAAATGGCATAAAACATTGCTGAATACTTCTAAATATTGACTTTTCTGGTTTGAAGGGAGGCAAATTGAAATTAAATAACTTTTTAAAATGCTACCAAAATACTATTTATGCATTTTAAGAAAATGCTTTTTCCGTTTAAAAGTTATACAGATAATATAATAATACGAAGGAATAACTTTTTCTCAATACATAAAAATGACGATATATAATGTGGTTAGATTTCTATTATCAAAATGTTTCAATTTCACGTAGCTTTCGATTCTGAGAATATTCTAGAGTAAATGTTTATTAAAGTAGAATCCTGTATGAATTTACTGCGTGACTTCTTTTATTATGGCAAGACTTTTTCACGTAATTTAATCCCTTTTCAAGAATAAAATGAAGTAGTTATTCGGATTTAAAGATTAAATATACATGGCAATGACTGATGGTAATAAAGTGCTATTATGACAGAGTTTGGATAGATTTCGCAATTTGACATTGTGTCAACAATAACAGGTTTTTTTTTCTTGAGGCGTTAAACAGTCAACTTTAGCTGACTAGACGAAAAACAGGACTTCACATTATCTGTATTATCTGCTTATATTATTTGCATAATACGAGATTTTCCATAATACATATTCATATAGGGAGTGATGTATTTACAGTGTTATACAGGAGTTAACTTGCTAAAAGCAGTGATTTCTAACATAAAAAAAATATTATGATCTTTTAGGGAAATTTTTATCAGTTTTTTTCTTCCTCTATTTTTTTTTTTTTGTAATCTCCCTCAATTTTATTATATTATATTTCCAGATGCTATTTACAACCTGTGGTCAAAATAATTTTTGTAAATAACCAAATGCACTCCATTGGTTTCAATAAAAAATTATTTAGAACCTTCTTATCGATGATAAATCTGAATACTTTTTTGTCCAAAATTAAATTTATGAGGTTTTATTCGGTAATTTGGACGCCGTTTGGCGATAACCGCGGAAACAGCTAAGCGAAGGAAACAACTTTTACACCATCTTCGAATAAAAAAAGTGTCTCGACTGAAGCTAGCTCGGTTACGTTATATTTTCAACATTATTTTTAAAATTTCATTTTTAATGAGATCAGTTCATGCTGACGTGAAACTCATCACGTCACAGCAATGTGTATGAATATGTATAGCTAGATGACCATTATGTTTATCCTGTGACATGCGAAATAACTCCTCTATAGCCACAATAATATCATTAACAAATAAATTTACTCACTATTTTCGCCGAACAGAGAGGCAAAGAACGTGTGAGTAAATACAGCAATTTAAACTGTATATCAAATTTCCTTCAAAATGAGAGTCAACGGGCAGAAAAATAAAGATATACTAATAAGATAATGGTTGAAAAGTTTTAAATTTCTAAGTGGGAAAACAAGGTCAAGAGAATTAATAAATTTATTAAAACCTGTTTTTAAAATACGCTTTATTTAGCCTACTAAAATGTAGAAATTTAAAAATTTATTTATTCTATACTTTTTAGTTTTTAATTTATAATTTATAATTCATCATTATTAATATTACGGAAACTTGAAATCAAGTTTTCTCAAATTGGCTACCAGGTGGATCCACTAATATATAATCAAAACTTTAATTGAATTAATCGATTGACTGATAATTAAGGGTTAAGAGATAAGTTTTGAAAATATTAAAATAGCATATTGTCTTCGAGAATATGCAATTGTACAAAATCTTAAAACTTTAGCACATCAGGAAATGAGTGAAAAAACGATTACAAAATTCCATCTTTACAAACATGAAGCAAATCTAATTAAATAAAATTGTGGAAAAATGCATAAAATATTTTCATTCAAATGACAATATTATATGCATTATAACAATTCATATGCATATGTGAATGACAACCCACATATTAAAGACTTTATAAATATGGCTCTCTTTTGTAAATTTACACGACACATGAAGAAAACCGAGTGTGTTAAAGAAATTTAACTGTTCGTTAACACTACTTACTACACCAAATTATTAGACGAATCTACATCATATAACAATTTGCATTCATCTTGTTCGTTGTTTTCTGGAGTAACTATGATCGCGCAAACACGGATATATGGAAAAATTGATAGAGACGCACATATGATTCCAAAAAGGTGTACAAGTGAAATAATTTAACAAGAGATATTAAAAATTAAACTTTGCATTAAACAGAATGGGCGAAAATGCAAGCAACTTCCAATAAAATACAAAAGAAAGATACTTTAATATACACAAAAAAGAAAATACAGATGAAGTAAACAATAGTAATAACAATATACCTTTTATTTATTTATTATAGGTATATTGTTATTACTATTATTTACTTCCACTGGTTCTCCTGTATTTTCGTTTTGGTATATATTAAAGTATACAAAAAAAGGTGTATTCTACTCGGACGAAGGTCTAAAAAGTCGAAATTCATTAAAATGTCGAGATTCAATTTTTAATGGTAATAATGCTTTCTCTATTTATACTTCAAGCAAGAAAGTAAGAAGGCTTCAAAAATGAGTAACAAAGGAAAAATGCGCTTTCTGTTTCATTACGGTATTCCATCCACTGTTCTGCCTAAGGCGTTTTCTGCTGTCGTTAAAGCTGCTGATTTCAATGTCAACTTCCTTTAATCCTTGTCTGACAATCTAAATTACCAACTGCTTTGTTTTTTTATTTGAGTTCACTCATGCATTCAAATCATAATGTCAAAAGGTAAAAAATAAGAAGGGAGAAAATGCGGTGAATATTGATTCTTTAATGAAAACATTTTTTGACGTTATTTTATAAATTCTTTGTATTTCGGCAAATGTGATGGGAAAACTGAAGAGTAAAATCTCAGAGGTCGTAGGAGAGCCTGAGGATCGTAAAACACAGGGAAATGAATTACCCAAAAAATTACAATAAAAATTTAGAAGAAACCTTTACTACAACTGACCGTTTACAAGGACTTCTATTTATCTTGACTTTTTTCATATTCGTAATGAGGGAATTTTATAATCGACAATTCATTTACTTCCTGACGTGTTTTAAGTTTTCAAATTTTCTATACTTGTGTATTTTAAATGACAAGAAACTATTCTAGTATTTTAAGAACTTAATAATAAGATAATCGATTGATTTACCTAGATTTTGAATGGCACCATCTGGTAATGATATTGAGAAAAAGTTTATTCCAAGATTCCATAATATTTATAGAAATAAATTATAAATTAAAGACTAAAAAGTAGAAAACAATTATATTAAAAAAATTCTATTTTTTATGCACTAATGAAAATGTGTTTTTAGAAACTGCTTTGATTAAATTTATTTACAGCTTTCGTGCGAAAGTTTGGAGAGGGGTATGCCTGCTTAGGTGTTTTCCTCGTTATCTGAGAACTGTTTCTATTTATAAGACCCTTCCCAAAATACCCCTTGTGTTGCTTCACGTAATAATTAGATTTGCTTTCGTTTTTCATTGATGATTAAGGAGGCCGGTAAAGGAGGGGTCACATGACAAATTTATAGTTTCGAGGAATTCAAATTCTAATTCGCACAAATGGTACTTTCCTTCTGCAACGTGAGACCTTCATACAATATTTATGCTTGCAAATGGGCATTACAAAGCTCTAATTGTGAGAAGGGCCGTCTTATCCTATGGCCTAATTGGGTTGTATCCCATTGGCGCCATTGATGCAAAGGGACCTAAAAATTAACTATACTAACTTTTTTACTTTCTCGTACACGAAATATACAAATAGAAAGTATTGTAATCGTCAAAAAATTCGAACTCGAGATTTTGACGAATCTCCACGTTTTAGACCTCCCTGAGTTCGAAAAACTTAATTTTGGAATCATGTCTGTCTGTCTGTGAACACGATAACTCGAAAACTATTAGAGCTAGGGAGACAAAATTTGGTATGTGATCTTTAAACATAATTTGTAGGTTTCTATCAAATTTTGGGCAAAACCATCTACGGGAGGTCTGTCTGTATGTCTGTCCGCGTTCAGATGAACTCTATAAATCAAAAACTTAAATAGCTAGATGGATAAAGTTTGGTACACAGTTTTATCATCAGGAATGTAGGTCCGTAGCAAATTTGGGCCAAATACGTCAAAGGGTTGATTGTCTGTCGGTCTGCATAATCGCATACTTCTAAACATTATAACTCGTAAACCCTACGTCTTTGATATATAAAAATTGGTATGAGACCTGCTAACATTAATTGTAGATCCGTGCCCAATTTTCGTTTCAATCGGTCGAAAAAAGTTGTTCAAATCGCCTATTTGTCTTTTCTCATAACACAATGACGCGAGGCCGTTATTGCGTAATTGCGCGATTCACTTGCACTTATCCTCTCCGCTTCTACCCACGCCTTTCGCCTCCAAGCTTCCAAATCCCACGCTTTTTTTTCCTCCACTGCATTAGGGACGCTTGTTCGTTTTACTGCATTTTAGATTTTTTTTTCTCCACATTTGTTAGGAGTATGCTAGAAAGTTTAGGCGAGACCACTCCCGCTGGTTCAATTTTGTACCAAAAATCCTTAGTTGTATTTTTCAATATATTAAATGTAAAGAAATTATTAGGGCTTTTAATTAGACAGCCATAAATTACATAATCATGTATATAATTTCAAAAATATTCACGCAGAAACAATCAGAGATCATCCTATAATATAGAAGTTATCTACGTTACTGAAGCTGGCTTGCAAAATTCTGTTTTGAAAGGGTGCTGATTTGCAAAATTGTAAGGTGGAGAACAGATAACTTTTTTATCCTCAATTAATTTATTAGGTAGGTATTTTCTCAGGCCATAGACTCTCAAATTCCTAGCCTCAGTTCTGATAGGGCGCCAAATTACTCCAGCCCAGGGCTCTGAAATTTGATAAGACGGCTCTGACTATGAGTGTTGATCTTGCATTCCCACCCAGAATATCAAATGCAAGGTAACCTTAAAATACAAACAAATGTCATACATAGCCTCTTCCATAGCCCACGAAATGCTTCGATATACCAGGAACACAGCTGCAATCAGCATGGCGACCTTTTTCACCATGCAAATTTCTAATGTTATACTTTTAGGCACGCTAATATAAAGTTATCTCTGCGAAGGAAAAAACATCCATTGCGAAACGAGCAGAAAAAGAAGATAATTCCCTGGCTAAGAAGTTAATTGTGTCTCTTACATCATTATGCCTCTTTCATTTCGCGGTAAATATACATTACGACTATAACTTAATTATATATTCTCTGTCTTGCCGTATCTAACATATGGAACTTTTTTGACGTGAAAACGTCTTTCCGCTTATTACAGTGATAGTCGGTCGATCTTTCTTGCGTCACAAAATACCGTCAGATTTGAATCGCTAATAACTACGAGACTAATAATGCGAAAAGAATGGTTGACCCCACAACGGATAGATCATATTTGTAAGAGTTTGTCGCATAGTAGTTTTTTGCCTGTGATGTCATCGCACCAGTGTAGAAACCTGCGCGTGATTTTTATGAATTAGCTTTATTTAAGGTTATAAATAAGTGTGGCGTGGAAACGCGTTTAGCTAGGAGGTTGAATCTGGTGTCATTTTAAAGAGCTTCAGAAGAATTACTAACACCCAAAGTGAGACACTAAAAATATTTATCACCATGTAAGTAAAAATCGGTATTAAGTTGAAACTTTCAAACTCCGTATGTTTTTTGATTATAGCATGCAGAGTTTTCTTTCGAATTGTACGAAACTTACAGAATACTTGACAATACGTAAAAGAAACATTTTATTAAAATTCGAATTCAAAAATTTTAATATTAAGGGAAATATGGGCATTTGTAGTGAATAGTGTTTTACTGCGCATACGCGAAATGTAGTTATATATACTGTCAACAGATGGCACCATCAAAAGATACTCTAAATAAAACATAAGAAAGGCGCAGTTCGGGTCCGCGCCGTAGAGTTTTCGTGAAAACGTTGGGGTAAAAACATAAAAGAAGTATTTCGTATTAATATGTAATTTAATTATCAATCTCTTTAATAAAACATTTACGCATAGTATTAAAATGGTTACAGAATCGATAAATCACAAGTTTATCGCATGTAGCAAGGGTCTGTAGTAGCTTGTTATTTATCTATTCCGTAACCATTATACTACTCTGTGTGAATATTGTATTAAAGATATTGATAATTAAATTACATATTAATACGAAATACTTGTTTTATGATTTTATCCCGACGTTTTCACGAAAAATCTACGGTGCGGACCCGAACTGCGACTTTCTTATGCTTTTGTGTCATTTGTATACCTATGTTGAATGCATACCATTGAGATTTGGAATTCTTATGAGCACTGTTTTTCATCAACCGTTCTCTGAATGGGGAAACTTTAATCCTCACCCTGTTCTTCCGCTATATTCTGAAATTTGAATATGCATGTTTTCATAAAAATATGATGCAGAATCATCAAAATAAAGATTTAAATAGTAATTAAATTCCTTCCCACCCTTAAAAAAGATTATTTTATTCAAAAAGTTGCCGACAATTCAGATTGTATTCAGCATCTACACAGAAAAGCAGAGATTTTCTGATGACTTTTTTTTCTTTAGGTAGTTGCGTGATATTAATCTGTGTCAGGAACTAAAAATGTCACAATCACTTTTGAAATTACAGAAATATGCCAGATGATACAAAAAATGTTTTGAATATTTTATCCAGTACAACAAGAATTCAAATACATTTGATTGAAATTTCACTGAATTATCTTAAAACTTTCAAAGTTATAAATATGTTCGTGACAAAAAGAAAAGTTGTAAATTAGTTATATCTCTCTAAAATACGTCATTTCTTATATCTTTATATAGTTTAAAATCGATTTTACGGTATAGTAGAGTCAGTAACCAGTATGACAGCCCAAATAATCAAACTAATACATTGGCAGAAATCTTGCTTCTTAGCAATGATGACTTGATATTCCTTGAAAATCGTCGGAGTCTTGGTGATCGAAAGTGGAAATGTGGATTTTAAACTGAATAGATTAGGCCAAACGCAAACCTATAGATAACAACCTGGGCAAATATCGAAAAGGCGTCTTTTTTACTTATAAAAATGCTTTAGCGTTTTCTTTAAGAAGTGGAAGAGAGGAGAGAAGTTTCAGTTTTTTAAAAACAGATACAGGAGTCCGGGTTGTTTCTATGACATTTTTACCTGTTTTGGAATTAAATGTCGATCTGTATCTTTATTAAAGATTATTTTGAGTTGCAGATTATTCAACCTCAAGAATTAACAATCTGCTGTAATTTGGAATAGATTTACTTTTCATCGAGAAAAAAAAATACAATAAGAAAATATCAAATTCGTTTAGTTAAGATTAACGCCCCATTTGGAAGATACACTAGGGTTGTTTTGGGACAAACCTCGTCACTTGAACTTTGATCAGATGACGAAAGACTGTCACCAAACTTCCACGCAACACCAAAGTAAGGATGTTTGGCGAGGGTGACGGTTTTAAAGTAACCAGGCCACAACCCCTGATACTTCTATGTTGTGACCAGGCCCACATACACAACGGATCTTGGGTGAAATAGAGTTTTGTACCTGTGACCTGGAAGTCGAGATCATACCGCCGGGCTACATCTGTCCTAAGAAAGATTTGGAGATTAAGGTAATGGGGATAGTTTCTGTTTTAACGGAGTGAGGCTCTATAGCTTAGATTGGTATATGTTAAAAATTAGTGAGAAGGGGCTGTACTAATCACAATAATTGCAACTTTGGCCTTGCGCCCTTGATAATGAGCAAGGTTCATTATCAGGGGGATCTGCTCTTATTACCCTAGTTATGCCAGTGATAACAGAAAGTTGTGCTTTAATTACTCATTAAATTTCTATAGCAGTTTCTATTAAAATGAAGCAGTTTTGGCAAACAAAGAAACTTGCTGCTGCACTTGAAAATTTTTTTCTGATCTTTAATGAATGTTTAGTTACCTATTGTGATGTATCCCCTTTTCCCACGACTGGTAGTCCAGACAACACCATAAGCCGGAGGATGAAAGGAGTCCCCAAGGGAACGACACAAGATGAGCGTAAGTGGGCCACAAATCTGCCAACCTTACGCAAGCCTACAAGGGCCCAGTGGCAAGCGGTTCCTTTAGTCTTCAGTGGCAAGACCACCCGCGTTTCAGCCGACGAAGACCTCCGTTTAAGATTGACCACAGCCAATCAACACCATGATAGGAAGGCACACGACGGCAGTTGGGTGATTTGTCCAGCTTGAGAACGAATCACCAGGAGGCAAGACAACAACCACTCCCCTGTCTTTTGAAGGTAAGATGTTTAAAAAGAGGGATAGAGGAAAGAAGAGAGAGGGTCGGAAAGTAAAAGAGTGGAGTGCTACCTCCGTCGTGTTTGTTTGTGAATCCGAGTTCCGGAAATTGGAACTCAGAACGACGAACGGGCGTTTTTTGACTGTGTAGCCGAAAGCATCTCGGCTGGAAAGGTGTCCCTTTGGTGGACCGTTCTGCATTTTATCGAGCGTTTCTTTAACCTCGATATTTTATACCGTTCCACGGTATTTCTCATAACTCACCCTGAGTTATAAGTGGATTGCTGAACTCTCATTCTAGAACTGTAATCTTAGAGTATTCTCACCGTTTGCAACTTCGGCGTAGCCAAGTTACGCATTGCTTGTCTAACAGTAACTTTAGACTGTATCTCAATGACTCAGCGATTGATATACGGGACTTGATTTATCTTTGACCTTAAATATGTATTTAACAAAATATACATATAATGTAATCTAGGAAATTAATCAAGAAAGTTAATTAAAATTATGATGCTGAAAATTTGTGATTTCTTTAAGTCTGCTGATCCTAGATCAAACCTCGGTGAAACAAGGCCAGTATACTATATTTATTTCTTTGACAGCATACATAAATACAATTATGCTTATGTGATTATCAAAATCAATTTTGGTATTCTTATTCTCGTTCTAATTAAAAAGACACATCAGATAATATTTCCAACCGAACGCGCATATGTATCATTTGAATTAATCAATGTCTAAAGAAAAATTGTCTAAATAAATTTATTATGATTTAAGTAAATTTTTTATTTCAGTAGAACAAATCTAATTCCTTAACATTAAAATGTGATTAATTTATTAAGTGAACAGCTTAATATATTATCATATTAAGTGAAGCCTTTTTTAAATTGTTATTAAGCGAAAAGAAACTGCGGATAGAATTTCAGTTTGACTTAAATGTCATATAGCTAATATCAGTTTGAGAATGCAAAAATGAGAGTGCAAAGAGAGATGAGAATGCAAAACACATCCAAATGCAAAAATAAATATTTATTCCTTTACAATTACAATCCTATGAGAAACGTGATCTAAAACCCATATCGTGCGTATCCTAAGCCACCGAGGAGTCCGTTGCCGAGGCC
>BGPR01008855.1:6816-38875 GCA_013235015.1 Araneus ventricosus | reverse complement strand
ATTTGTTGAATTAATCACTGCTTTTAAATCTACATGAGGATTATTTTAGGACATATTTGTAATTTTGTACCGATGATAAAGGAAATTGTGACATCTGAGCCGACACTCCTTCTCCACATTTCCTCACCATACCAACAAAAGGCCCTAGGTGTTGTCAAATTCTAAGCTAAAATATACTTAAAATTTATCAAATATTAACAATTTATGTGTATCGAATATGAGATTCTGCATTTTTCTCATCCTACATGGATTGTTCTTTGCAATGGCCGTTTCGGTTTTCGGAAAATAAATGAAGAGGCGTGGAAAATATTTTTCTTTACTAGAGCTAACTTGAAAAATACTTTTGGCTCATTTTCGTTTTAATTTATTTTAATTATGATCATGTAGGCGTGTTAACTATGATTATGTTTTTTGAAAGTCGCATTACAACGAAGTGATGCTGACTTCCCTTATTGATTTGTTTGACAGAGCAATTTTCTTTTTTGTTCATTTTTAATGCATCCATTTGACCATACAATGCCTTTTTAATACCTGGTAGTAAATTAGCTTCAGTATCATGAAGTACCATATGTTTTATTTTTGTATCAAACAATTAAGGGGCCGTCCACAAATGATGTCACGCTTGGAGGGGGTTCGTGAAATTGTGACAGTTTGTGACAAGGGGGGGGGGGTAACAAGAAGTGTTACATCACACATTTTGGTTAAAATAAAAGCATTTAAAATCAGCAGATTAAATTTTGAAGCTATTTTGAAATTACCAGAATTTGAGGGTACTTTTTTAATCGGAACTAAAACAACTTTCATGTGTTTTTTTTTCACTTATATTCCTTTCTTTTCAAAAAAGGCATTCAGGGTAGGTTCTGAGAATATAGCAGAAGCAGAAATTCTTCAACATTAGAAGAAAACCTCCCCTGCTCACAAATGTCATTAAAACTCATAGTTAAAGATTAAAAATAAAATTTGATATATGATCTATAAAGAAGTGCTTTGTTTCTGAACTGTAAGTATATGTTTATGAAATATAGCGTGACATGTGACAAGGGGAGAGGGGGTATGGTGAAGTGTGACACTTTGTGACAAAGGGGGCTAGGGGGTCAAAATATTGAAGAAAAGTGCGACATCATTTATGAACAGCCCCTAATCGGTAATTTGCATTAATAAACTTTTTCATTTGTTATATTTCTGTAATATTATCTGCCGCTATTTTAAAAATAATGTTTTGGATATTAGCAACAGAGAATTGCTACAGCGTGTCTGTCTGAATGAAAGGTTTTCGTTTTCTTTCTAATTTAGTGGTAACTATAACTCAGATGTTTAAGCATTATGCATCATAGGTAAGAAGAAATGTGAATTTTTTTGCTTTCACTACAATTTTATTAGCTATGAAACTTTGAAGTTTCATTTTTGTAATGAACTACTGTTTCTTTGTCTTGACGCCATTTCTCTTCACCTTAATATTTTTTTCTTCTGCATTATGTTTGAAATTATACTATACATGTTCTTTCAAAACGTATCCATGAATGCAAATATTTTATCCTTTACTTTACTTAAGTATTTCGCAATTTTTCTGCCATTGCAGTTCCAACAGAAATTACCAGTCCTTATACATTAGACTCTCGATTAACAGGGATGCTTCGTCCCGGGTAAGCGAATATTCTTGATAATCCAATTTATTCAAATTTTAATCAAAAATTTTGGAGAAATGATAGAAAATATAAAATGATTATAGAATAAGACATTAATAGTTTAATTAATACAAAAGAAAAAGAATTAACAAAAGATTTTAATGTTATTTAGATTTACAATTCGTACAATTAAAAAGAAAAACAGAGTTTACTTCACTGTTTTGTGAATAATGAAATGATAGAAAACTGTTTTTGTTTTTCATTTACTCTTCGACGAAGTTATACTACGCAGATTTCTCAATATAATTTTTTCTGCAGGTGTGCTTTCATCTTCTTGCTCCAAGTAATTAAGTAACTCCTCAGTGTGTACTAATGCGTCACGGTGACTTAATTTTTGATGAGTTACAAGATTTTCCTCATCACTTGCAGGACATTCCTCGAAAGTCTTTATTTCTTCTGAACCACAAGTTACACGGGACACAATATTATCACTTAAAACTTCGCAACGTACCAATGTCGAATCTTCTTTAATCCGTTGCTCCACTGCTTCTTCATCCACATTTTCAGAACAGTCTAAATGGAGTCTGGCAGGACTCAAGGTCAGCTGGAGGAGTCCAATAAAATAGGAAGGGTTGAGAAGAATGCGGTCTTCCCGCACATTCCAACGGTCGCAATCTGTGCTTCCTTTTTTTTGGGTCGTCCCGGATAATCCGATCCCGGTTAATCGAGAGTCTACTGTATTGACGTGGTTTAATTATTTCTTGAAAAATATTCTTAGTTTGGAATAAATCATTTATAGAATAATTCAGTATTTTATTTTTTTGCAGTCGTCATTTTCATTAAGCAGTTAAGTGGACATTTTAGGAACAATCAATCTGAAATGAAAAAAAATTAGAGACCCTCTCAGGTCAGGATAGAATTGTCGCTGTTATTATGTGTTCGGCCATGTATCAGGGTAAAAAGAAATCTGCAATACACTTTTGAAAACGAAATCACGTCAATTATTTTAAAATGCAATAAAAGTATCAGAAAATTTCATTTTCAAACAAGAATAGAAGATTCTACTGAACTTTGCATTTTATTCTTATTTAATTGTTTTCCGATACATATTGATAGTGAGAAGTTTGAAACGTTCCGAAATTTACTCGGATCGGAACAAATGCTGAAATTTTAGACTTTAATAGCCATACCAGAACACGAAGCTCCGAAGAAAATATACAGCTAATCAAGGAACTGAATAAATGACTCATACATTTAAAATTTCTTTTAAGAAATTGTAATGAAATGAGACACAATCAGTATTGATAGTAATAGTAGTTTGATCTCTATAGTATAAATTCCAAACTTAACGATTCATTCTATTACTTAATATTTAATTGATAAAATGGCGTGAGACAATTCACGTGCTATGAAGTTATTTCATATTTTTGAACTTAAAAAATTATATTATAATTAAAGCATTTCGTTGTGCATTCACAGTTCATATTTTTGAGGTTCTTATAGCTCTCCTCTTTTGCAGTATATCAGAATGAAAGAATCCAAAGTTTAGTGCAAGTCTTGGTTTCTGTACATTGAGGACTGAAAAAGATTGAAAATGGATTGGCTTACTTTGGAAAGAAATTAACAAAGTGGAATTAAAGCACAGTTTTTGAGTATTGTGCTACACTTCCTACATATATTTCATTAAAATATTCACTTCCACTGATAACCGATGGAATGGAACCTATTAGCCTTTTATACTGTCAAAAATGTCTTGAAATATAAAGAGAATTTACACTTGTAGAATTTTATTTTAATAATTGTTGTGTCATTTTTATTTTAAAAAATTATTTTTTTCCATTAATAGTACTGTTTTATAGTCATTTATTCACTGAAAATCTCTGAAGTATTATTAGCTCAATCAATTAGATTAAAAGACAAAAGTTTTATAAACATATATTATAAAGACACTTACTTTAAGAAAAATTTTAATTTCTGGTTTCTGTAAATGTTTTTCCTAAAGGAAAATTATGTCCTCCCGCTGGTGTGGTGCGGAAGTTTTGAAAGGGAGGTGACAACTCAGTTCTCGTCCTCGTCGTCTGACAGCGGTTCAAAATTACATGTTCCGTCTCAAAATAGCCCTCTAGTTGCTTCAAAACGGGATGTTAACATAACTAAACTAAACAAAACCTAAAGGAAAATTGGTTATATCGAGAGGGATATCTTAATCAAAAGCTTAAATGATGCATTGCGAATGGAAAAATGAAATTTTATAGAAGTTCTTTCGAAAAGAACAGTTATAATTCTTTATATTTCAATAAATTTGACTTCTCAGGTTATTTTTCAGTAGGACATCACATGTTTTAACTGATATCATTGTAAGAATACTGAAATGATAGACAAAGAAACCTCTCCTGAATGAGGGAAAATGAACATTTATTTCGTAACCAGAACAAACGCATGACAAAAATTGATGTAATATCCATATCGAGCATATCCTAAGCCTGCAAGAAGTCCGTTGCCAAGACCATAGCCGAGACTTCCATATCCTCCAAGGACAGCATATTCATATCCTGACTGGAACAATAATTGATTTCCACATTCAAATTGCTATTCACATAATGCGTGATTATCAAATAATTTAATCTGTTTTTACGATGCATCATCCAACAACAAGAATAGAAAAGTAACCGCAAATACAGCCTCCGTCCTGCCAAAGCACCCGGGTTTTCACTGAATGACAGTCGTGCGATAGCGAGGAGTATTGAGGTCGGGTCCTAATGGCCAACACAGCCTCACGGCCCAACCCCTCCCGTAGGAGGTACGTACTATCACTGGAGGAGGGCTGCCCCCCCCCAATTCATGTGCCCCGAGGCGGGCGAGTTCCTTCATATACAAACCTGAGCAACTCATCCACACTTAGTGGTGCCCACTTCTATCGGGAGGGAATAGAAAAGTAAGTAAATCAGATGGAAAATGAGTCTTTTTCAATAATTTCTGGAGTTGATGCAGATTTTCAGTTCTTCTAAAACTTGATCAGAATTTGCAATCCGTCATCGAACTACAAGTATGAAAGTCAGTAAATGTGATAAAAAAGCAACAGGAATATGAATCTTCTTAATAATTGAAGAAGATAGTTCAGTGTTTCAATTCTTGTAAAAGTATCGCATTGATTTTACTTTAAGCTTTAAAATTTAGATTAGAGATGAGCAATCCGTAGGTGAGCAGAGCTCCTATAGCAGAAAATAGGAAACCTCTTTTGAAGTAAATTCCTCCATACGCTGACAAGTAAATAACTTGTTTTTTCTCAATCCTGCAAAGGTGAAATACTTCTTGAGATCCATGAAAATAGCCAAACTTAACCTCATCTATCAAAGATCCGATTGTTTTCTTTATTTCCAGCATATACTCTGGTATTTTGCTGGTGAAGCAGGCCAGTGAAAAAAAGATAACAACACCAGTAAACAAATTGCAAGATACTTCAAAATAAATGTGAGAATGCATATCAAGTTGTAAAATAGCTGATAAGGCAGTATATAAATTCAAAATACCAATCAATAGCATAAAGAATAGTGGCTTTGTTAGCGTGTCCTTTAAAAGATGCAAACTTTTTTCGATTTTATTGTAATCATTTACTATTGCAGCATAATAAGTGGAAATTTCAGAGATATCTAATGATTTCAGTCTTTTATGATACTGAAGTAGTAGTAGTCCAAAATTGTTTATTAGAATACAAATTGAATAAGCCACGATACATGGAAATGCGACATAATTGGAGTAATAAGCGTATGAACACCCAAAATTTGCTGCGGTTCTGTACTTCATATCATAAATTTCGTATCCGAAAGTACAAAGAAAGGCTTCTTCTTCGTCCACCAACAAGTATGTGTACGCAATTGCAAGCACTAGACTTACAGTAAAGATGAGAACTAAAATCAAGTTTATTATTCTTGAATTTTTTCTTCTTTTTGATAAGTCAGGGAATGACTTAATTGAACGTACCAGAAGTTTTATATTTTTCTTTTGATGTGAAATTGAATACCATAGTATTACTGATACCATATTTATGAATACGTACGTTAAACCCAGCTTAATATCTTCAAAATAAGCGAGAGATTTCTGAAAAATGTAGGAATTTGCGAATAAGTAAACAGCAAATAAGTGAAATGTAATAACTAAAAAGGTACTCAAACATATTTGAGAGGTTCTATTACGTTCATTTCTTCCCTTGTGTTGAAGTGAAACTATTATCCAGAGTGGAATGTGAAAATGAATCCATTTGTGTGTTCTTCTAAACATAATCGATTTTACAATTTTAATCAAGACCATCAATCCGAAACTTTAAAAAATTACTCAAACTAATTTTAAATTCAGTTTGAAGCAAGTCTTAGATCTTCTTAAGGCTCAGAAACTCTATTTCATTTGTTACTAATAACTTTGTATCCATACAAGATCTTGTGTACATATATTTTTAAATTCATTTCTAATGTTGAGTACGATTATTTAAAAATATCCTAGATAAGTACCTACATTCCAGGATTTTATCAAGTTCTTTTTATTTAGCTAATGACGCAAATCACTATTTGAATTTCATGATATGTATTCTAGTAACTATAGGTGCTTTCTTATAGATTCTGTACAACTAGTTGAGCTTCACTAACAGATTATCCAACAAGAGGAACATTCCTTATCGAATATATTCATTGCCGCTTATTTAATTATCTAAATTCCACGTTAAGAATTACTACAACTGGAGAAATTCTTATAAGGACCGTATGGAACAAGAAGGGATTTTCTTGCAGACTCTATCCAGCTTTCATAATAGCACAGTAAATACAAGCATTTTAATTATTACCTGAATTTTCTTTTAAGAATTCCAGCAAAAGTAGAACCCACTTCACGGTATTCGAAATTCAACTATGAATCAAATGTGATTTTGCATAACACCAAAGAAACACTAGGGTAACTTTTATCAATAATTCCATTGTACCAAAATTTGAATATCACGATATATATTCCTAACTCATAACAGTGCATTTTACACATTATAGTCTAGGTACTACAGTTTTTTATTTTCTGAAACTTTCTTCACAAATCTATTTCTTCTAGAAGTTGCTCTATGCAATTACATTTCACTTATTCTTGGTACAAGATAATTTCTATTTCTTTTGAGCGAAGAAGTTGAAAAGAAAAATCCCTTACGACGTGGTGCTCTAGATTCGTCTGTTTTCCATATTTGAAGAAAGTCAACGCTATTTCTTTTTCCACCAAACAAGTAAACACATTAAAAATCGAAATTTCGAAAAATCGAATCGATTCTGAGAATAATGATTTTCATTATTCAGTAATACGGTTAGAAAGTTTATTAAGAAGGTTAATTATAGAATTCTTCAGTTTTGAACGAGATATTTATCGATTTGGAAACTATTTCCATTCAATTTGTAAGACGAAAAATCATTAAGGGAACTCGGTACCCTAAAATCGATGAAAATGTCGATTTTTTAGTTTTGGGTTTAAAATTATTTCTGATACTTTGAATGAATTCTCTGAAATTTTTAGAAGGAAAGGACAAATATTTAGTTAGATATGGAGTCATTTTGAGTGACACGTTTTCATGGGCCACTCCCTCTCCCCGTGTTTACTTTAGAATGACAATACAATGTTTACATTGATGACATTGATTATGAATGACAATGTTTACTTTTAAATGATAATACGTTTAATTTTTTTGGAATGAAGTAAAGCAAAAAGCTTTTCTGAAGACTTCATTTCTTATTGATCTATTGTTTATAATTTTAATTCTCTCACTCGCCTTTCTGTGTTAATATCTTTCCATCCAATTTTGGACCATTTTTGAAAAAGAAAACTAACTTGATACATGTACTTGAAAGATAATTTAAACTGTGGTTGTTGAAATAAAAGCTGGACGAAAATATCTGAAAGTACAGTGAATTGCAGAAGCATTAAAGGAGGGAGATAATGAGACGAAAAGATATATTGGTTTTCCTGACTGAAGAAACAAACTGAAAATTTTAATTTTAATAAATGCAAAACTACAAATTACTTATGAATGCATACGAGCGTTTCATTGAGTCAGGAAAAAAGAGTCCAAGGCGTAATTTCACGAAAGAACAGAGGAGTCATTAATTTTATGCCTTTCATTATAAGGAAACCATCAGGAGTTGTCTCTCCAAAACTTTCTCGCATCCGTCCTAAAACGAGTGGTGAAAAAAATACACCAAACTGTAGTACACGTTCATTCACTAACACAGGTGGAGAAAAACGCCGCGCCTTTTTTTGCGTCGTAGTATGGTGAAGAAACCGAATATGCAATTTTGACGCCTTTTTTTCAAATTGACTTTGAAAGCAAAATTGGAAAATACAGATCTACAATTAAGAATAGAAGACCACATACCCAATTTCATTTATCTAAGTCACTGTATTTAGGAGTTATCGTATTTACAAGTATGCAATTATACATACCAACAGACAGTCAACCCTTTGACGAGTTTGGTCCAAAATTTGATACGAGCCTACATTCCTGTTGATAAAACTGTGCACCAATTTCAAGCACTAGCTATTTAAGTTTTTGAGTTATCGTGTTCAAATGAACACGGATAGACAGACACCCCATTGACGGATTTTGCCCTAAATTTGATAGAAACCTAGAAATTATGTGTAAAGATCACATGCCAAATTTCATGCCTCTAGCTCTAATAGTTTTTGAGTTATTTTGTTCACAAACACACGGAAACATACAGAAAGAAAGAAAGACATAATTCCTAAATTTTGTTTTTCGGACTGAAGGAGGCATAAAACATAGAGATTCATCAAAATCTCGAGTCCGAATTTTTTGACCATTTTCACTTTGTAATCCAGTCATCTGTCAGAAAATAAGGGTTTGCTGTGCAAAAGGTCGGGTAGTTTTGATTTTTGGATATGTTGTTAGTGTTGTGTGCGTGTCGTAAAATCCAAGTTTTCGACCTCGTCGCACCAAGACGCGCCACTGCACGCCACTTAAACAAAACATCAAAATTTTGGATCTTTTCTAAATTTTTTCACCATATCTCCAGAACGGTTGGTTTCACAGAAAATATTATCCTTCACAAATTTAAAGTAGAGTAAATTTGTCACGTTAAAGTAGAGTAAGTTTGTCAAGTTAAAATGTGAAAAAATGTCGGGAATTTGTCGGAAAAATTCCAAATTTTGATTATTTTTCCTGGATTCACCTTAATTTTCGATTTTTAATAAGTATGATAAGAAGCAGAGGGAGTGTTTCCCTTCGAACTTCTCAGTTTGGCGCGTTTCGTGCTTCATAGCTAAGTGAAGAAAACTGAGTATAATTTTTAGGTGTGTTTAATTTTCCGAGTGAGCTAAAATTTGATATAGATACACAGCCTTTGTGACATGACCACAGACCAGATTTCATGTATCTGAGATGTGACTTTTCTGATTTATTACGCTCATAGAGCGACAGATAGACAGACATAATTCCATACAGTGGCGACGAGTCGGAGGAGGGGGGCTGTTACCCCCTCCCGCCCTCCTTTTTGCGACCAAAATTATTGGTTTTAGTTTGATCAGTTGTGGAAATCGTGGAGCAATGCTAACTACAATGCTGCTCAGCAGAGGAATCCATGTTTTATGTTAAAAATTTACCTTCGGAGAAGTTCCTTGCATAAAAGTTAATTCATCTACCGTCCACTAGATATTACTGAGTTATTAGTCACGGGTAATATATATAAAGAAAACTTTTTAAAAAATGCAACTAACATTGACCAGTCTTAATTAGCTACAATATTTGACTTTGAATAAAATTATACTTACGAGCGTTTCCGAAGCCTTTTATGGTCGATTCCTTTTCAATATCAAAACATTCGTTCAATTGAAATAAGTCAACAAAATATTTCAGCCCTTTCTTATAATTTCTTAAGAGAACTTTTTCCACCGTTTATCAAGTGACGTCGGAACTACAAACGACTAAAAACAATGATCTGCTTTTGATTGTTTCAATGGTAACAATATTCTTTTAACTATCGAAATGATTCTGTTTTGATTCAAACAAAGATGAAATAGTGCATGATTTCAAAATATTGATTGTTCAATTAATTTGAAACTGCACTATGGTTGGGTATGTGCATTGTTTTAGATATAAAATTAATTATAAATTTTGTTATTAGTATTTCTTTATCTCTTCCTTCTTTATTTTTGCAATTTTTGATAATTTACTTTTAATTATTTTGCAAAAATCTTATTTAGCTCAATTCCATAACATATTTTTCTGCTCCTTCTGTCTCTAAGAAATAATTAGCGCCCCGAATTGCGTGTTTTTGCTTTAGGCCATCCAGTATCACAATATCGATGTCTGACCACTTTATTAGAAAAATTTGAAACATAATTTTTATCATATTATTTTTGTTTTTAATATCACTTAGCATAATATTTTTATTAATTTTTATTGTAGCTTAGGAGAGCGCTTGGATATGTTCCTCAAATGATAATTTTAATTTTAGAAAAACCATAGGCATTTATTATTACTTACCAGGGTTTTGGGGGTTACCGAATTTTTGAATTTGGGGTAAAGGCGACCTATTTTGTTGAACAAGACAGACGCAGGTGCATTTAGAGGGATTGACTCATTTTCGCTCCGATGAGTCAGAGCTGCATTGAGAAACATCTCAAAATCTCCTAAACATCTCTTAAAATATCATTTCTGATTGCGCAGCTTCTAACACTGTCTCGAATTCTCGCGGAAGTGAAAAATAAATAAATAAAGAAAAAAAAATAAAAACTATACGGCAAGCCATTTCGGTTCTAGTGCGATGACGTTTAGAAGCATGGAGATATTCACCCACCTGCTTAATTAAATTACGTAAATGAAATTAAACAAGTTAACTGTAGATTTGAGTCACTTCCTTATTACAAGATGATCATCTCATTTTTACTCATATATTAAAACGAAGTGCAACTATACGTGACTTTATACAACAATATATCTACACGATTACTATATATAAAATTACTTTTCTGAAGGATGCGCTCATAAATATTGATTTCAAGCACAGCCCTTAGTAGAATTTCAATAGATAATTCAGTTCATGTCTAAGAAGTCATAAGAAGTGCATTATTCTACCGATTTCAGTGCTTTGAAATAATTTAATATACTGAAAAGAAGTTCTAAAAAAGTTTATTTAGTTTAAAACACGATGTGAATGTATTAAATCACGTTATACCAGAGAATAATATATAAAAACGGAGAAAAACGAATTATATTTCTGGTATGTAAGATATCGGCAAGCTACAAGTTCCCAAATATCTCTGTTCCAAACTCCAATATTGCCATTCCTAGAATAATTTTAGAGCTCTGCAAAGTTCGGGTCTTTCATTTCGAACTATATCGCTGTGATGCATAATAATTTATGTACATGAATTTATTTGCCGTTATATATCAGAAAAATGAATCACCATCCAAATCAGAAATTTTATCTATAATCCTCAAGATTTTCTCACTTCAACAATTTGAATATAAAAACTGAAATGAAATAATGCGAATTTAGAAAATCAAAAAGAAAAATTAACCATAGATAACTCTAAAAAATAGACTTCAGCCAGTAGTAAACCATTCGAGCATCGTATTCCATCAGAGGAAGTAGCTTATCTAAATGAAGACTGCACATGCATGGAAGGCTAGAGAGCATAGGCGAGATTCCCAGTTTTCGCTGGGTTCTTGAAATATTACATTTTTTATAAAAAATATTAAATTTATTAGCTAAATTGTATCAACATAGTCTGCATATATTTATGAACATGGTGGAATAATATTTTAAGAATAGAATCAGTCACCAGCCCGAGTGGTCTCCCCTAAACTTTCTCGTAAACTCATTTCTCAAAAACTCTCGTATAGCGTGTCAGTTCCTCGCACCCTCGCTCAGATAAAAATTTCGAATCTGCTCTATTCCCAGAACGCAACAAGTTTCTCCACGACACGTGAAAACAACAAAACAAACGGAAATAAAATAATCTGAACAGAATCAGAATTCGCCAAAAGGGAGAAAAAGGAAATAAAAGGGAAGAAAAAAGCGCCAAGTAGGAGTCGTTCTTTCGCCATGAAGCCGCTGAATATCATGCACAGAGATTGCTTCCAATACGCATGAGCGTGGACGGATTCGATTCAAAACTAAAAAGATTGAATATGCAATTTGAAAATCTATTTTTTAACCGATTGAGATGAAAATTGGGCACAGATCTATAATTAATTTTAACATCCGTGATACATAGTTTTATTTATCTAAGCCAAAGGACTGTGAGATATACTTTTTACAACTATGCGATTATACAGACCGACAGACAGCCAACCCTTTGACGGATTTGGCCCAAAATTTTATACGGACCTATATTCCTGATGATAAAACTGTGTACCAATTTTTTTTTATCTATCTAGCTATTCAAGTTTGTGAGTTATCGCGTTCACATTAACACGGACATACAGACAGACCTCCCGTGGACGGATTTTGTCCAAAATTTGAAAGAAATCTACAAATTATGTGTCAAGACCACATACCAAATTTCATCCACGTAGCTTTAATAATTTTTGAATTATCGTGTTCACAGACAGACATAATTCTAAAATTGTGTTTTTTGAACTCAAGGAGGTCTAAAACGTGGAGATTCATCAAAATCTCGAGTTCGATTTTTTTGACGATTACAATACTTTCTCTTTGTATACTTCGTATACGAGGAAGTAAAAATGTCAAGAAAGAAACAATAGTAAACAAAAAAGAGAAACACTCAGACAAAGGTCAGGATATGAGCCGACGCACTGTACAACGACGAAAGATCACAATTCGAACCGCCCAAAGTCACCTCGAATCTGTCGGTAACTTGAACACAGCTACCTCCGTTACATATTATTCCAAAGGAGAAAAAAATGTTCTCTCAATGATCCATGTATTTGAAAGGAAGGAGAGAGAGCGAGCGCAGTCTAGATTCGCAGTTTTCAATGTTACATATGTAAACAAAATAATAAATATAATGACTAAATCGCGTCAATACATCCAGAATATATTTATGAACATGGAGGAACTTTATTTACAAAAAAAAAAAAAAAAATCAAAAATTTTAACAAAGAACGTTTATAATTTTTACACCATTTTTTTTATGTAACGGTCAGAGTAATGAAATACTAAAGTATCTAAAATTATGGTATTACAGTTATATTCACACTTTATTCGTACATTCCTGTGATAACATATTGTTTTGTTTATCAACACTTCCTAAAGTTCCCAAAAGCATCCCATACGTAAAAAGAGTACCAAGTGAAGTGATAAAAAGAGATTTATCGACTTTGTAGATCTTCCACAAGGTCATTTCAACTCTTGGCTTCAGCTTTTGACGTAAATAAATTTTCGAATCTCTGTAGGGTTTGGAATCCAACTTTCCATGAACAAGATGTTGCTTTTCGCCATTTCTGCAGCTTCATTTACGTCAGCGGCAGGTAATATTACTGACAAGAGTACTAGCAAGTAGTATACTACTCCAGAAAATATGAATACATAAGTATAATAATTTCCCTTTTTCAAAAACGCAAAAATGTAAGTGAACCAGAATAATCCAGACATACTTATCACTATAGAAATGAAGGCATAATAAGATAGAAAATCATCAGCAAAAGCCATGAATTCTGTTACTTCTTCGTAAATATTCAGTATGCTCAGATGTTCAAGTGTTCCAACTAGACTTTGAGATTTTGTAAAGAATTCAGACCAAATCTTCTTCATGCAGAAACACACGAAAAAATAGTAGCTGGAATAACAAATCTCAAGAAGGTGCAAATATAAATTGGTTAAAACAAACGAAATATCGATTGCCCATTGTATGATTTTAATTCTTCAGATATAAAAAATGATGACATTATCCTATGTTTGTAGGAATCTTGAATTCCGGAGCTGATATGTGAGATTTCTAGAATTAAATTCAAACCAACCATAACACAGCAATACATAATAATAGAAGACTTAAAATTTCCAGGTGAATGAATCGCCTGGGAGATGTTAGAAAGCTTTGAAAACAACAGTTTTATATTACGGCGAGATTTGAACATAGATATATATGCGGATATTTGAAGCATAGTAGCAATAATTACCACCAATTGTAATTTTATATCGATAAGGTATCCTAACATTGTCATTTGCATTATCACTGTAAGAATTAGTAAAAGAAGAAACAATATTCTTGGTATGTTCCATGCTAGGCGACATAATTTATATGGACGGAAATCTCTTGGACATTCCAATGTTTGAAACCCTATGAGGTGATAAAAGAAAAGAACTGGCCACGAAGATTCTTTTATCCAATCTTTTGTCATGCTGAAAGGCCACTACAAAATTTTCCTTGAAATGACACCGTCGAGCTCTTGTTCAGGTACAGAGAAACTAAATGCTACTGCACATCAAAAGTTAAGATGAACTATGTTGTTTTAATTCCATGGAGACAGAAAATGTTATTTATTAAGCAATGCAAATCCACGCCATTTTCATTTAAAATTAATTCGTAAAGAATAATTGACTTTTTTTTTTATTTAACAACAGAAATGCAATTCAGTATTGTTATATCAAAAGATTTGAACGAAATTCGATTTTTATTACGATTAAAATATGTAGATTCTATTGTTAGCGTTACCTTTCAACTGGTAATCAATCAATCTCTATAGCTTCATATCATACATATGAATAGGAAAAGTCTGGAATTTAGGAACGGTTTGAATAGAGTTTATTCGATAAACAAATTTACAAGATTTAATCAATAACGGAAATTGACACATCTTTTTGCCCCTTTTCGATCAGTCATCCATTTCCGAAGAGAAAACTTTATAGTTTAATTACCTATAAATTCTAAATTTCGTTCTTTTAAAAATGATTTCATAAAATTAGAAACTGTCTGCTTCCTCTTTTTAATTTGTTTAAATGATACTACGTGTTTGAACGTCTATTCGAGTCTTCATTATACTGCAAATTCAAAAAAAATTTAAAAATATTTATTCAATATTTTCTAAAAGCTTTAAATTCCTTTGTTTTCAATAATTTTATTTTATTCAGAATTGAAATTTTGTTTGTAATGTTATTTTGTATTAGTAATATATTTATAGAAATCACAGTTAAATTGAATCAAATCTATGAAATTCAGCTTTGAGAAAACAGAGTCTCTTAGCTGCATTTAAAATAACAGCAGACTGTGTTTATTTGCCCACGCCGGCACAGCCTACCCAGAGGGTGTAAGGCACTGAGCAAGATGGCGGGGAGTACAAAATAACAACAAAACGGAACGAAAAAAACATTATATCAAATTACAAAACTTAATTACGCTGCTTTCTAAAAAAGAACAACTAAAGCAAAAGTTCTGAACAACAGAACAGAAAGAAGTGAGAAAAAAGTTCATGGAGCAACATCAAGTAGTAAAACAGGAAACAAAATACAAATAAAAAATTAAACAAAAACTTAGGATATTAAGCACATTATATCATGTGTGAAAATGCAATAAATACATTTAAAATTTTATATATCCCAAAAAGAAATAAAAAAACACACAAATGTAAAATAAACTCTGATGTATTTTTGATAACGTTACATTATTCAATAAGCTCACTGCATATGCAAGTAGAAATTCTAAATATCTCTTTCAGTTTCACAAGTCCAAATTTATTAATAACTAAAATTTTAAACCATGCGGTTTTGTTTGCGTTAGCCGGTCTATTGAAATGAATTTTTTTAGTTAAAGTTCAGTCAAAAACATAGTGGTCTACATCACCTTAAACTACATTTGCAAATTGGTGCGTGTGATAATTAAGTTAATGTCAACAGACCCAATGAACCCTTCACTCGGGTTCCTATTCCCAGTTCTTTATTATAAATTCTTTAATTTTATATTTTAGGAATGAGTAAGGCTCAGGGACATCGTTTTTTTGCCCAGTAAATGCAGCAGTTTTTGCAAATTGATCAGCAAGTTCTTTCTCTGGGACGCCCGCATGGGCCTCGACCCAGGATGAACAGACTTTCCCTCTCGCATTAATAACGGACTTTTTAATGTTTAACACGAAATTGGATCTGTTGTTAAAACTTTTTAACGACTCGATTGACGAGAGACTGCCAGTGACAATTTTTATTTTAGCTCCTCGTTCCAAGGCACAGCCAGCGGCAAAGTTAATTGCCGCAAGCTCGGCTTGGAAAACAGAGTTATACGAATTTAGCTGATAGCAATTTGTTTTGAAAAGCTTTTGATTTCTGAAGATGCACACCGCGAACCCTGTGTTGCCATCAACCCTAGGTCCATCCATGTACACCTCATTATCTCAATTTTCTATAATTTCATTCAGTGTTATAAATTATTTTCTACCTGGGATATTCACTACTGATCTTGATATTTTCCATTATGTCATATTTGCTCTTCCGTTAATGCCAAACCTGAAATTTTTCGTATAAGGCCTGGACTGTTATGCGGAGGGAAGGAATCCCGGTCAAAACGTTTTTAAAACGTTTGTTGGTGAAGTTCTGTAGCATTGTGTTATTTTAATTATAAAGAATCTTTGGATACTGTTGTGTTCCTTAATTTGATGATTTCATGCTGATAACAGTGAACTTCTAATAGTTTTTGCTCCCTGGTGGATATAAATTGAACTATGGACTTGAAACATTATTACACAGAAAATATAACATTTCTACATTGCCATGGCAGTGTTATTACAGAATGGACAAAAAACGTATTTTTCATGTTAATTCTGAGCTTTTCATTTATATCTTGACATGTTTAGCATTTCATGAATACTTGGGTTTTTATAGTTTTAAGTTTTATGTTGCACTTAACGATCTCACATTTTGGAGGAATCTAAGCATTATGCCCTTATTAATCTTATTTTATCGCCTCATAAACACTTATATTACTTTTATGTGGTAGATCTGTAGTTAATTAAATGATCAACGCGTTTACAGAAAAAGTTACAAATCTTTATAATGGCATTTTCTAATTTTCTCAAAACTTCTTTTTAATCTTTTTTCTACTAAACTTGACGGGGAAAGTGTCTTTTCAACGTCCAGCAATAGAAGGCTATCATGCTGATATTCCACCTTCTTTGATATTCCCTTTTCATTTCCTTTATCTCCTGGTGAAATGTTCCGTCTTGCTCCTTCCCGCTTACGGAAAATTTTCCAGGAAAATAGTCCAGGTTCGAATACAGAAAATGAACGTATAAACTCATATAACACCTTAATATCTTGAAATTTACTAACATTTCTTCTGCAATAGATATCTAGTTTTTGTTTCTCTTCTTTTCGAGAAAGCTAGTTACTACTAGTTTCAAAGATTGATTCCTTTACTGTCGTTTTCCTTTCTCTAAAATATATTTTACATCAGGTGGTATGAAAGAGCGAGCATGTAAAAAATTGCAGGAATGTTTAATAACTTCATTCAGCTGCTTCCCGGTTTTTACATAACCAGACAAAATAATGGTATTGAAAGAAACCTCCTGTTTTGGTGTTAACTAGATGTGAATCTGTTGAGGCAATTCAGCGTGTATTCCATGAAATATTTAAATGTTCCCTTACGAAGGATAAAAATATTCATTATTAGTAGGGGAAAGTGGGGTAAAACGGGATGCCTGAGGTTTGAAGGCCTCTTGGAACTAAACTATTCGACATAATCTTGTCAAATTTCAATAAAATATTCTTTATTTATCAGAGTTTAATATATCTTTCAGGAAACGTCACAGTTTCATTACTGTTTTCACTAACGACTTTTTTGTAGAAAAAATCAAAGTATCCCATTTTACCCCACTTACAGATGTTAACTCTATGGGAAATTAGGGAAAAATAGATTTTCAGTGGAAAAGTAGCATATATTTTATTTTATGTGGTAATTCAAGAATAAAACAATTTTCTTAGTTTTAACAATGGTTATAATAGTTGACAATTTAAGAAAAAAGATTTTTCTAAACTTAACAATAATTACAATAGTTCACAATTTAAGAATAAAGACAGATTTTTTAAAGATTTATCAACAGTTACAATAATTTACAAATTAAGAATAAAGACAGATTTTTTAAAGATTTATCAACAGTTACAATAATTAACAAATTAAGAATAATGACAATGTTTAAATATTTAATAATAGTTACCGTAGTTGGCAATTTAAGAATAAGGACAATTAGTTTAAGAATAGTAATAAGTAAGTAAGAATAGTTATAATTCACATAACGTAGTTGTCTTTATTCTCCGCTCCACTGCAGATTTAGTGGACTCGTTTAGGTTTTTTATAAGACTGCTTTGCAGTATTGGTTCTTCATACTCTTCTTTTTTTGATTGTTTTGTTTTGAGGTTTTCTTTTTCTGTTTTTTGAGTGAGCACAAAACAATTTTCTCTTCTTTAATAGCATTTTTCTTTCATTTTCTCTTTTCTTTTCTTCTAACTGTTGAAAATGCTTTCCATCAGACCATTTGACGCAAAGGTCAAATAGGAATGGCCCTCATAAACTAACAACTATTTCACAACCTAAGAAAATCCTCTTCGGTCGGGTATCCGTAGCTTCCCCTAATATCCCGTTATAACTTGAGTGCAGGAGTCATAAGAAACGAAATAGAACAGCGCAATTTTTGGAGTAAATCCTTATTCTTTGATATAAATCCTTAATAAATGTATAATAAGCTGGGCTAAAAATGGTTATTACAATTGTAATAATTTTTAAGTAGGGATTGTTTAAAATTACACAAACAATAGAGAGTTGACTTCTTAAAACAAACAAATCTTCACAGAAGTAGTGAATTTAACAGCTGCTACACACCACTATGACTGTTCCTTTTTCTTGATTAGCAGAGTGGAATTCAGTGTCTGTCCGCTGCAAAGAAGAACTAATATTGCCAGAATCAAGGGCACCCTCTTTTACCACATTACCCAGTTTCATCCCACTCTCCCCATATGTGTACATATTTTAAGATTTTGTGTTTGTGACAATATCCATACAGAGCCCATTTCTTCGAGTCTATATTTAGAACAGATGAAACAATCCAAACCGTCGACAGTAGGATAATGGAATCATAATTTTAAATCATAGTCATACGAAAGATAATTTTAAAATCATGATTATATATGGGTAACATTTGCTCAGGCACCCGTTCTCCAGTCTTTCACATCATGGGAAGGATGTTCAGATACGATGGATTTAATGAGCACCAGTCCCACGAATATTATACATATACCACGAATATTTTACTACTTAATAAAAAGTGTTTAAATCCGATTTTGGGAAAACAATATAAGTTGCAATAACGGCCTGCTGATCTTTAATAATCTTATGCCTTCAAAGGACAGTTCAAACATTCACTTACTTAAGTTTTTCAACTTGTGATCCGTGCTTTGGGAGAAGAATTTTCCACTTCCACAGAATACCCTCCAAATAAAAAAAATAAGTAAGAAAACGAAGCATTTATTAACGATAAACAAGAAGAAAATTATTCGACAATTTTTAACAAACACTTATCTAAAATGAGTATCTTGTCTTTCTTTGTTCTGAAACATCAGCGAAACTGAAAGTATTTAAAAAAGTTTTGCGTCCCCAATTAAGATCTTTTCGGCCCCACATAGGGTGACGACTAACAATCCAAAAAGTCATGTATTGACTGAAACTTCTTCCTATCTTCAGGCATTTTTAGAAGAATATGAGAAAATTCATCTTAATGAAGCTTAGATGTCATGTATATTTTTCGAAGCCCGTTTTGAGCCACTGAATGAAGAAAACAAAATAGAAATTTAAAAAAAATCTTTATTTGTATAGATAATCATTTCATATGTACATATTGATTTAGTAACCGTAGCGAGCATATCCTAGACCACCGAGGAGTCCATTGCCTCCATAACCAATACCTCCATGTCCGCCAAGGCCAGTATCCCCATACCCTAAACCGGGTGCTCCAAGTCCACCATAGCCGTATCCCAATCCTGCTGCACCAAGACCAGCATATCCATATCCTGCTCCTCGAACTCCTGGATATCCGAGTCCAGTAGCACCTTCATAACCTCCGTGTCCGTAGGGGGCGTCAGATATGAGGTGGACGGCTGCGGGGTTCTGGTTGGCGGTTCCAGGCTCGTTAGTCTTGACCTGTGCCCTGAAGCCAGCGTGGTCAGCGACGTAGTTGACCTGTCTGTGGATTCCCCTGCCATCGGTGAATCCGTAGCTTCCCTTTACATTTTTTCCATCACCGACTTCTTCGCGGTGTTGTTCGCCGTGCTTGTCCTTTACGCTGTAACCGAACTTGAAAGGCTGGGGATGATGGATGGGCTGGAAGGTGACAAAAAGCATTAGATTAGATATCAGAAACTCTTATTTTTTTAGTGACATAGAAATAAGCTGCTTCGACTTTATATTATGAAACAGTTAAAATATAGAACTCGATACATGTATTGAAATACATTAGAATGATTACACTCGTGGGTTTTCTGAGGAAGTTCCTTTTTTCTTCATGTGATATTTATAACTATAACAAATGCCGAACGTTCCAATATTGATGTCTTATGACGTGATAAATTTGTATGATATACTACATATATATATTTATAACATAAAATTATATTATAAAATGCATCTGCTGCATTATATGGTAAGTTGCTGTAATGTGAATCTCATGAAGCATGAAATTGCTATTTTGCATTCTCATAAACATCTTTAAACATTTATGCTTCCCCACGAAGCATTGCAATTATTTTTCGAAGCTTCACAGAATATTCAACCGACGAAAGAGAAAGACAATTAAGACAAATCAATGGAATAAGTGAAACTGCTTATGTCTTTTCTGTAACCTTCTAATTTTTAAATTAAGATTGGTCACTATTTTATTTGACTTAAAAGAGTTCTTTTAATAAAAACCGGTAGCATACAACTGATCTCTCTTTTTGAAAATTACTCATTTTATTTCATTAACCTTTAGGATACGGTGACTTAGAGCAGAAGAACTGTGTTGAATGCGGGGAATGAAATCCTCCCTTGTGTCTGGTACAGCAGTTGTAGCAACCTGCATTCAAAGGTAAAAAAATTCTGGTGCAACAGTACCATGAGAAGGTTAAGGAAAAGGTTAACTGAGAGAACTATATGATATGTCGGATTATTGCTTAAATTTAGTTTGTATTTTGTCTGTACACTATGCTAAATATAATTCATTCTTTGCATTCTGCTTAACATATTTATATGCCAAAAATTTTTTTCAATCGTTTACAGACAAAACATGGAAAATTGAAGATACTAAACTTATTTAATTACCCATTCTTAGAAAGGAATTTTTTTGTAATATTAATACACAAATGAAGAATTACCTACAGATCTATAAAATATTTGAATGCAGAAGAGTACAGTTTATCCTAAGTTGCAATAAAATTAAATAGTATACTTACAACATGCTGGAGACTAGCGAAAGCAGCGACTGCCAAGGCAGCTAAAATAAAAACCTGAAAGAGAGCAAAGAATCTGAATACTAATGAATCGTTTATTTTAAATGTTTTTTTAAATATTTCCCTCACTGATGCAGCTTATCTTTGAGTGTAAAGCTTGTCACAAGTCGTCTGAAAAAAAATTTCGATGCAAATTCAATATAAATAATTGTATAATGGTAATAATACAATATAATATAAAATCTAAATACAAATACAATATAAACAACATCCTTTTTAGGCGGAAAATATTTTCATAATAATAAAAATGTACATAATAAATAAATAAACATGCCTAAGAAAAAACAAAAAATAATAAAATAATATATAGCAATCAATAAATTGATTAATAAAATTTATAAAAATAAACATAAGAAAAAATTCAAAAGAAATTTTTAGAAGTATCAACAGGGACAAGGATCAAGATGTGGATCAAAATAATAATAAAAGCGATGATACAATTCCATACAAATTGATACAATTTAGAAAAGAAAATCTATAATACAATTTTGAAGAAAAAAAGGTTTTTGTAGCACAATTTAGAAGAGGGAAGAAAACATTTTTACCATCGTCACAAACATGAAACAGGTCAAATTAAATGAAAGCGTGCATGAAGGCTTATTTGTCAGAGATGTTTCAACTCGGTTTCTTTTTTTTTGCCTCTCACTTTAATGAGTGATATAGAGTATTCATCAAATGTCTTTTGGAAACTAATTGATTAGCACAGGTTTCTACGTATAAGGACAAAACAAGCAACAACAGAGGATTTTTAAAATAAAATATATAAATAAAAGTAAATTTTATACATATGTTACCGATAATGTGTATAATTCAGTTATTTCATAGAATAAACTGGCATTCAAGTGATAATTCATAAAATACCTAGTTATTATATGAAATAACGATTGAAACTCTTTAACTGTAACACATGCCACAAATATAACATTTTTACAACAAAAAAACATGAATACATGTGGAATTACATTTTTAAAACGAATAAAAATTATTTAATTGTCATTCAAACAATAGCATTGATTCTTCGTTATTGCAACTAAATTTAAGAAATAAATAACGCTTGAAATCGAAACAAAAGCAAGATTTCAAAAATAAATTTAATAATATCAGTTATTAAAACAGTCTATTATTAATGTATTAAAAAGTATATTTTTTCTACTTTTTAGTCTTTAATTCATAATTCATTATTATAATAATCATCGACTCTTGATATCCATTTTTTCCGATTGAAAACTGGATGACGGCATGTGTATGGAGTCAAATCTTAATTAATTGATCCATTAACATATAATTAAGTTTTGTAGATATTACAGTAGTGCATTTTCATCGAGAATATACAAGTCTGCGAAATTTCATAACTCTAGCATGCCAGAAAGTGAGTAAAAAAACCCGATTACGTAATTCCATCTCTACAAATGTGAAACTAGTCAAATTAAAAGCATTTAATAAAAACAAAAAAAAAATAACTTCATACTTTGAGGATGGCAGAAATTTTGAGAATTTCAGACACATTTTAAATTGCCTTAGTTTTCAATAATTGAAATCATTTTATAAAATCGTTAAAAAGATATCAGGCTTAGAAGAATTAATACACTACCTGAGAAATCATTTTGAATTCGCTTTATCGGTGCTAATTTCCAACAAAAGATATCAAAAACTTGTGTTTACTTCTATTTATACTCAAAAGAATAAAACAAGAAGAAAGTGTTTGATCTTGATTTTATGCTTTTACTCGACACGCTTGACAGAAGCACATGTTAAACGTATGTTTCAAGTAGCAATTCAGATTAAGATTTTATGTTGTCAAAATAACAAAACATAATTACTTTAAAATGTGACATTTGGTTTGGATTTCAATACCACATTTTTGCGGTTCGGAATGAATTATTTAATTTATTAGTGTCAAGGGAATGAACAAGATATTTAAAAGATAAAAATTAAAACAGTTTTTAAAAGCACAATTTTAGTAACGTTCTAAAAAGCAGAATTTTTTTTATTTTAATTATTTTCTACTTTTTAATTTACAATTAATAATTTATTATTATGAATATTGTAGAATCTTGAAATGAATTTCACTATCAGGTAGAGAAACTCGCAGAGTATCAAAATTTAATTAAATCAATCGATTAATTTATAATTAAGTGTTTTAAATATTAAAATACTGTACAAAATTTCAAAACTCCAGGAAATGATTGAAAAATCGGTTACACAATGAATGAACAAACATGATATAAGTTAAGTTAAATAAAAGTGTTTAGTAATGTTTGAAGGAAACATTCACAAAAGAAACGAATTGAATACTTTTGTTGGTAAATGGAAAAAGGAAATGCTTATATTTATATTTTCTTGCCATTAATTTTCACCATTCTAGCTATTAAACAATTACATTATAAATTTAGCCCAAGTCAACATTTTCATTTTTTAATTGAACATTTATAGAGTATTGTAATGTATACAAAATAGTATTGCGACCTTTTACTAACGACCACAGATATTATATACAAAAATGAGAAAAAAAGAAAAGAAAAGAAAAAAATACAAGCTGATTTTTCGAGATAACCTCTCAAAATATCTATATATTTATACTTGAAGAAGAAATTTTGTACCCCTTTTTAAGCACATTGCGTGCACGGAGGAGTGTGAGATTTGGCATAGTTAAAGTTCATATGGAGAAGGAGTGCAGAAAGATAAAATTTATGTATAATATGTGTTACAAATACATTAAATAAAATAAAATAAAATAAAACATTCATTGTTTACGTTCATACACTGTAAAAAATTAGGGGAGTGAATTTGGAGTGAATGCGGAGTGGATGATTTGTGATTGATTTAATCCCCCCCCCCCGCACTAAAATCCACTCCAAGAGGGAGTTTATTTAGATTATTTATAAAAAAAACTCTTCGGAGTGAAATACAAAATGAGGATGATTTAAATCTGTCAATGTCAAGCACATATTACATTCTTTATTTCATTTTTCATTTTTGTATTAATTTTTTATTTAAATTTTGTATAATTTGATAAAGATAGGCAAATTAACTATGTAGTCTTGGCGAAACCTGGCCAATATAGCAATAAAAAAACCAAGGAAATGTCAGAAAAGCGTTATTGTTTTTTAAATATGGCTTATCCAAGCTATACTTCATTTTTCCTATCGTTCGTATTTTTCAAATAATTCGAAAATTAATGCATAATGAACTATTTGTACACGCTCGCAGCTGACGTAATAGAACAAAATTTTAAAAAAAATTATATGCAATGATTATAGAGGTATACTCTTTGACAGAAGAATCTGAATAACGTTCAAACTTAAAAATTTAATGAATTACAGTCGAATTTAGACCGCTGGGCGACCTCTAGTTTATATAAATTCATAAAACTGAAAATCACATCTACAGAGAGCACCCTAACTGTTTACTCGTTTTGAATAAGTATTACATAAATAATTAATAAAATACATCTAAATTTCAATTTTAAAATCAATAAATACAAGCGCGTTAGTTTCATGATTTTATTTAATCATTTTTCCCCATTTTTATAATTACAAATTCTTTACACTAAAACGGCTCTTTTTCATAAACAATACTTCAATCAACTGTCATAATTATAACTACTCGGCAACTGAAAAATGCTTATTTGAAAGTGGGGCACCATGGGGACAATATTTTGGTTTCGAAAATTGAAGCTATTTTTTTAAAGAAAATATACAAACATTTTAGACAGAGAAAATCCCCCTTTTAAAATTAAAGGTATATTAAAAAATTTAAAAGTAGGTCCAATAATTTAATCTTATGTAATTTATATGGCCTATTGCTTTTTTAATTAAAAGTTTGTTTTGTTAACGATTTCATAAGCTTAGTTTTTAAAGAACATATTTGTCTTAACTGTTGGATACTTGTGTATCTGTGTTTCACTATATAACCTGAGTTAACTTGCTGATGGTCAGTATATGAATTCAACTCAGTTTTTAATGTTCATCAATTGTTTGATAAAATTAATGGATCATTTTTGGAGTTCAGGTTAGCTCATAGATTTTTAGGGAATATTTTTAAAGTTTGATTCGTTTCGTGATAAGTAGAATCACAAAAAAATTAATAACTTCCTTATTTTAAATATTAAATTATTTTACTGTATACTTAACTCATTAATGAAAATACATATTTTTCTGTTTATCTCTAATACCAATAACGATGAATGTCTGTGTGACTGTTGGCGATGTACAGAAGAGACAGTGGAACGTAGAGCTACCAAATTTGACTAAGATATACATTGGGATGCTGAAGATGTTCACCTCGGAGACGTTTTATTAAAAAATTAATTCAAATTTAATTTATTTAGAAATTAAACCAATTCTGCATAAATTAATTGACAGAAAATTTTATGTCATTTTAAAGAGCAAAAAATTATCTTTCCAATTATACCAGTTATATTATTGCACAAAATTTTTATCTATTTTTTATAAATTGTTAAAGTCATCAGAATTTTAAGGTCGCTAGTTGAGAGAGTAGAACTTAACGTAGGGGAGGCGGGGTGTAGTAGCTATTTTTTTGTTAGAAAATATACAAACTTTTTTAGACAGAGAAACTTCTCCTTTTAAAATTAAAGGTATATTCGAAAATTTAAAAGTAGGTCCAATACTTTAATCTTATGTAATTTATATGGCCTATTGATTTTTTAAATAAACGTTCGTTTTGTTAAGGATTTCATAAGCTTAGTTCTTAAAGAACATATTTGTCTTAACTATTGGATACTTCTGTATCTGTGTTTCACTATATAACCTGAGTTAACTTGCTGATGGTCAGTATATACATTCAACGCAGTTTTTAATCTTCATCAATTGTTTTTATAAAATTAATGGATCATTTTTGGAGTTCAGGTTAGCTCATATATCTTAAGGAAATGTTTTTAAAGTTTGATTCGTTTCGTGATAAGTAGAATCACTCAAAAATTAATAACTTCCTTTTTTAAAATATTAAATTATTTTACTGTATACTTAACTCGTTAATGAAAATGCATATTTTTCCGTCTATCTCTAATACCAATTCTTCCAATACTCTGATTTAACTTTTGCTTATTTTATTTCATAAATGTTTCTCAAATTTTACAAAATTTTTTTATCCACTCGAAATTCTTACTTTGAATTATTAATCTTGGCGGTACACTGTTGAACGGTGATGTGTGTTTTTATATTTTACTGTACTCCCGAGAGAGAATAACTATTATCCAAACGTGCGCCTGTTTTAGTTCATTTTTTATCATTTGCTATTATTTGGCAATTTGTGTTTTTATAGTTTATAGATATTCAGTTGCTTAGTGTGTGTTTGTTGTTTTGTTATGCACAGAATTATTATTTAAGAATTTCAATTCCAGAATTTTTTTATTTATAAATGGTTTCTTTTATTGACAAGATTTAAATGGTTATAATGAATTTAGTTTTGCGTTTCATAAAATGTGGACAATTATCTTTTTTTTACAGAAAAAACTTTAATTATTTTGAGTTTTGATTAGTTTTAATATGTAAATTATTTTTAACTGAGAAATTTAATTATTGCACTTCAAATTTTCATTACTTATTAAAATCTTTTCAATTTTTAAAGAATCATTTATCATTTTTTAACAGTTAAATATAAGGGATTCATTACATACAAATCATCCTGTACATTTTCGTTTTGTGCATAAAGAATTTAAATTCAGATATACTAATTAACCTGTTCAGTGTTTGTGCTTTTAAATTCATTTCTTTGTCCTTATTGCAATTATTGCATTCAGCTTACAAAAACTGATTTAAAATGTCAGCCATAATTGCCTTATTACTATTAATACAAGGTTGGCGAACCAGTTGGTCGCCGTAGGCGGCTAGTCTAAAATATTATGGAATATTTCTTTAATTATTGAAAAGTTTGAAAAATTTAGAGTTAGCTTAAACCTTCTACAGCAACATAAATTTTTTTATTGCTACTATATCTCTTTTAATAAGATCACTTAAAGCACGTGTCAGATCACATTAATGGGACATTGAATATTTCTGTTAATTATAGCTGTCGTGATTGACCAAAGTTAACCGGCACATTATCGTACGAAAGCTTGGCCGTAAATATTTTTAAAGAGAAAATATGCATCAATTTATCCGTATGACCGAGGGCTTTTCCAAAAATTTGCCTATTTGTAAAGAATTGGTAAGTAACTGCTGTGATAGAATATAGCACAGAAAATAGTCGATTAGCAGAACCTATGAGAGCAAGTACATGTATAATTATGTTTAGAGTATAGTATATTATAAATACGTTGACATGTGAAATTCTAAATTATGCGTGGAAACGTCCATAACAGTTTTATAAGAAATGACACGTTCAAGGTCGTTTTAACCACAAGCGGTCTCAAATGTTGAATTTTAAATTTGGCGACTTATTTTTCGAACATAAAATAATGTCGGTTAAGTTTCAGAAGATTGATTTAATAAATGACCTCTACATTTTTGATAAAGATTATTTTATGTATTTTAGTACGCTGATAAAAGAGTGCTTTTTTTAAAGCGCCTTTATGTTTATTATTTTTTAGTCCTTAATATATTTTATACTTCAGCATTATAATTACTATGGAGTCTTATGAAATTTTCATCAAACATTTTCATTAACTTATCACTTTTCATTAACTTAAAACATTTTCATTTCTTAAATAAATATTCTGCTTCATATATATAAAAATGTGAAATATTCTAGTTCCTATTAATAATATTTTTAGCTTAAGAGCAAAATTTTAATTATTACCTTCTTATTATATTCTTGATTTCCAAGAATAAATATTGTAATTCAAATTCATTTTAACTGGTTTCTGTAGGAATAAAGCAATTCTTACCAATAAAAAATAATTCTTTCACAGTTAATACAATCTATGTAGACAATTATTGTCTGAGTATTTATGTAAGCAATTATTGTCTGCGTATTTACGTAGACAATTACTGTGTGAATATTGTAAAAGATAAAGAAACAAATAATTCATTTATTTAAAGATAAAGGAATTATTTATTTAACTATAAAGATTTATTTAAAGATAATGAAACAAATCATTTATTTATTTACTAGAAAAACTGCGCATTTATGTAAACAATTATGCGTATTGTCTGCGCATTTATGTAGATAATTATTGTCTGCGTATTTATGTAGAAAATTATTTTCTGAGTAATATAAAATATAAAGAAACAAATTAATTATTTATTAGCAAAATCCGGGAATGTTTCAATTCTGTAATCCTCCGTAGTTAAGTTTTTTTAATAAATTTAATTCACCCATAATATTTTTAGAATCAAAACTTTTATCGGTCAGATGCCCTGCTATGAAAAGCCATTAGGAAGACAAGAATTCTGCAAAATAGCACTATTAAATCATTAAAATTGAACAAGAATCAAACTTTCAAATCGAATTATGTTTCCTTCCTAAAATATTTCCAGAATTTTTTTTTTGAAAATTCCTCTTCATATCTATTCAGTAAAGGAGTGTCATATCTAATGAGGTTTTAACAAAGAAGGATTGGAGTGAATGCCCAGAAGAAAATGTCAGGAGAATAATTTTCGAAAAAAAGTTTAAAAACATGGGTTCTTGCACCATTCAAACATGAATCCGTGAAAAGCAAAGCAACAAAAGTCGCGTGGCTACTATTCGCAACCCATGAAATTTATTCCTGTATGGAAAATATAAAGCAACGCTGAATTGAAAACTTAACCTATTACTTTGAGAATCTGAACGTGAAGTATTTACAGCTGCTATAGAAGTTAAGTTTCGGAAGTCTTTTATTTGAAAATGGACGTTACAGTATCCTGCATAACCGTAAGAGATTATTTTATTGTTGTTTTTTCAACCTTTTTTCTATATTTAAGCGTTGATTATGCTTATGTTTTAGTGTTAATTCAGTTCGCCACTTGTTGAGAAATAAAAGCAAACCGAAGTAATTTATTCGACAATTGTAGTAAATTCAAAGTTCAAAATCGACCTCTTAATAGAAATCGAAGAAGAGTAGCCAGACTTGCAAGAGAAATTTTAGCGTTTGAAAGAAAAAAAAGCCGGTAATTATATTTAAGTGTTAATTCAGTTCGCCACTTGTTGAGAAATAAAAGTAAACCGAAGTAATTTATTCGACAACTGGAGTGAACTCAAAGTTCAAAATAGACCTCTTAATAGAAATCGATGAAGAGAATTAAGCAAAGCCAGATGTGAAAGAGAAAGTTTAGCGTTTGAAAGAAAAAATATCCAGTAATTATTTAAGTATTGTAAGCATATTTTTATTTATGGCTACAAATGCATGATTGTAATTTATTTATTGTTATTAGAGAGAATGACTTCAGAGGAATGGAAACAGCTAGATGCAATCTTGTTTTTAATTTAAATTTAAAATTAGTGCGGTCGATCGTAAGTTACAAGATGTACGCTGATGAATAAGTCACGAGATGTATTTGTTTTTATCATTTAATAAATGTATATTTTGTCTTTTAAAAATAACCTTATGAATGGCTAAAATAAACAGTTACTCAAGAAGCCAACAATATCACTACTGGTTGCTGACATACTACAAGAAAGAAATTTTATAAATTTAAAGCAGACATTATAAAATTAAAACCAATTAAAATATTTTGAATGCAGGAAATAAGTGGAATTCAACTACATTATTAAATACAATGGTAATAAGCTCTTCTTCATTCAAATATGAAAACAAGTTTTATGTCAGTTAGGCAAGTATTCATTTCTTATATGCATTTTGAAAGTATCTTAAAGATAAGTTATTTCAATTATTTAATCATAATATATAACTTGTAGACGGCATTAGGTGTCCATTTTATACAATTGTAAAGCCTTTTATTTTGAACTTGACAAAACTCGAATTTAGCAACTTCCTTAAATCTATGGTCATCGTACGTTTCCTTCAGTCAAATATACAAATAAAAATATCAGCTAGGTGATGTCTTCCTTCTTTATATGCATTTTTAAAGCTTTTAAAATGTTATGTGGTATTTAATTACCATTTCACAATTTGTTATTCATGATATATTACCTCCTGATGCCGTTAATTTTTCATTTTGCTCAAATGTAAAGCCTTCTATTTTTAACAGCGTAAAGCTATAAATAGCATATGTACATCCATGCACTGTGATATTATGCTGATATTAACTTAATCCAAAAAGTAATTTTAAATAAATTTTCAGCTTTTAAGAAACATACAAGAGATTGATAAACAGTTCCAAGCAAGTTCTTAGTTCTAGCCTGGGATTATCAAACATACAGTTTGAATTCAATACGCCAGACTGATTCCCTAAATGAAAAACCATCCGAATAGAGTGAATTGAGCAAAGTCTCCTAGAAAAGGCAAATTTTAAAATTTGAAAAAAAACCTCCCACTCCCAGGCGTTCTTTCTCAAAATTTCGAATTTCAATATTATTTCCATTACTGATTAACTAAATTTCCGTGTGTTCTTTGTGCGTGCGGTTTTTAATTTTTCTGAATTCTTTGTAGTCTGGAACTATCTTAGCAAATTAATCATTCATCATCTTATTTTCAAGGAGCTTTCCAATTAAATTTGTCTCCAAAAATTTAATAAATATAGAGATGAATAACTGAGTTGTCTGTATTCATTCTTTAGATTTAAAGTATTTTATTTTGCAAATTGTTTTTATATATTTATTATATAAACACAATATTTCGCATTTTGAACAGAAGTATAGATTAATAATAAATCTATAGATTTTTTTTAATGGATGAATGTAAATTTAAAAAACTATATTTTTAAATTTGAATTTGGAAAAAGAGCAGAAGTTTGCAATATTTTTATAAAAAATATCTTACCTAACGGAAAATATATGATTTAAAATAAATCTGTCTTTTTTTAAAAAATTATCAATAGACTCAATACACACGTTCCGTTATTAGTCAGTAGAGTTTTTGTTTTTCCTAAGAAGCCATAAAGGAGAAAAATAGCCTTTTTTCCCGAAACGTGAAAAATGAACAAGCTTATAAACATTAAAAATAAATTATGAATTTCTTTTATCTATATCTCTACCACAATCGCTAGTTTTTATCAAAGAAGAAAAAATGCCTGGATTTGTATCCTATGACAAATTCCCTACAAAAAAAAGGTTCATTGATGTAAGATTTGGACTGTAATTCTAATATTCAATGTAATACCTTTTACAATTAATTTTAAAGAAAATTATATCCATAGATGTCTTAAAATAATCATTACAATAATGTTTACTCAAATATATAGCGAATTGCCAGATTTCATAGCTGTCTCTCGTGCTGCCATCTACATGTGATTTCAAAAATTACGCAAGTTAGCTATAAAATAGGGCATTTTATGCTCCATTAAATTCCCATTTCTTTTAGAATTAAATGGGATCGAACATCTTTTTGTGCTCTCAGCTGTTCAGGGAAGAAGCGCTGTAGCCGTGATCGTATAGTGGTTAGTACATTGCGTTGTGGCCGCAATAACCCAGGTTCGAATCCTGGTCACGGCATGTTTTTTTTTTCAAATATTCTTGAAAAAATTGTTATTAAGCAGAAATGGTAATTTGTCTTCGACTTTTTAATTAAGAGCTTTTCATAAAATAATCCTGTTGAATTTCTAATATTACTCTAAGAGCGTCAAATCATCTCTGTATATAGCAGTGATGTGAGTTTATAGTTTGATGTAACAATATCTTAGAATCAGATAAGCACCTTAACATTCGGCCTAATAATGGTACGCTATTGACGTAAAGTAGTTGTTGGCTTAGTTTTTACGTTATTTGAATTTGTCTTTTTCAAGATCAAAGTACGATTTATAATAGAAAAACTCGTTTTCGAAACTACGCGAGGTCTATTTTGGGACGTAATTTATAATTTTTAACTGTGATCTGATGATGGCTCCTTAACCGGCATCCAAGCTGTAATTCCACCTAAACATGAGACCTAAGCAGTCGTCTGATTTTTGGTTCTGTTATGTCTCTAAAGCTGGA
>BGPR01008854.1:33656-53313 GCA_013235015.1 Araneus ventricosus | reverse complement strand
TTTTTCTAATAGCAATAGGAATTTTACGGAAAGTTTACTAAAAATTTTAGTATTGAATGGAGTCAAGGAATATTGATTCCATCAACGGGCCATTCACAGCTCTTCCAAAATGGAATTTTTGGAACACAGGAAGGAAAAAACAATCGTCACAGTCGAAACCCTACGGAAAATAGCATAGCGATTTCCAACTAAACCAAATCCCGACGGTTCGTGGGCCGAATCTTTGGTGGGACCTTCTGGGAGAGAAGTCGGCACTTTAAACGATTTGACTAGGTCGAGACCCTGCTATGACGGTAGCAAATCTGAAATCTGCGCGGTAGGGGAAGGAATAGGGGATCGAAGAGCAGCTATAGAGGGGGAAAGAAGATCGCTCTCCCCTACTGCCAGCGCACTTTGGATCTTCAGATGAATGGACGTGCCTGATTTTTCGACTTGAATGGGTGGGAAAAAAACAGTGTTGGGACAAATGGATGGAATGGAGTACAGATGAGTTGCCAGCTTTAAGCAGGCCATTCATAGTTCTTCCAAAATGGAATTTTTTGGTAGACGGATTTTTGGACAAAAAAATCGTCAAGGTCGAAACCCTATGAAATTTGGAACAAATGATTCGAAATGGTGGAGTTCAAAAGAGCTTAAATTCCAAAGCCCAATCCACCGATTCCAATTGAAGACCTCGATTAGAGGGTAGCGGCACATCAAAGGATCTGCCTACATTGGGGCCTCGCGTCGAGGGTAGAAATGAAACTTGAAATCTCCAGCGTGGGGTGAAGAGAAGGGGTGTAGGTAAAATTCCGCGACTTTAAACCTTGTCTCAGAACAAACTTTGGAAATTCCGTGAATGCTTTGCCTTATTTTTCGATTAAAATGGGTGGAGAGAAAAAACGGTCTTAGGACAAATGGCAGAGCTATCCTTCAAGTGAATTCCCAGCTTCACATTTTTTCGTACACTTTACATATGTAAAGAAACTCCAGGAATACGACGTAAATGCTCTCATTGAAACAAACCATTCATGCGCTTCGTACACTTACAAGTGGTATACGCTGTGGAGAAAATACTTCCCGTCTCATGCAAATGCGATAATTAACCTGTTTTGAATGTGCTTGAAATTCTGTAAATATTTTCAGGATTTTCGAGAAACATTCCGCGACCTTGATTTCACAGCTGATAATAACAGTCTTATTGACCTACGGAGCTCGTCGCCGTTCATGCTCTGAATAATCTGCATCTGAATAATTTAGAAGTTTAAATTTGCTTGAAAATTTCCTGAGAAACTGAGGATTCAAATATAAGCATCGAAACTAGAAAACTACAATTCACAGGATGTATACGATCTTTTGGGACAATAATGTTTTGCATATCTGAGGGATTATTGTTTATTTTTAAAAAGGTAATGTATACGTAGAGTGGCCATTTATTTTGACCCTCAAAACGGGATATTTTTTTTAAATTTCTATTTAATATTATGTAAATTCAAGAAAACACATATTTCTTCAGTTTTTATTTATTAATGAAAATAATGAATAAACACGTGTAAATAAATAATTTATGTGATGTTGCATTTTTCTGAAGAACACATTTTTGCTTTAGTATATTTGGTGTAAATTTGAAAAAGGAATAAAATTCTTGGCAAGATTTCTTAAAATTTACTTCGGTAATTCACCTTTCTTTATAAACAGCGACTTGCAACTGTGTTTTCTGGCTCGGCAACAAATTATTCAGAAGAAAAAAGACCCTTTCCACAGGTACAATTAGTACCCAAAGAATTATTCATAAAATATATTTAGAATATATAATTAGACATAGAATATATTCAATAATTGTACGAAAGTTCGTATGATTTAAATAATGGGCATGAAAGTGTTTGAACAGTTCTTTCTACCCAACGACTTTCGCTTAAAATATTCCCAGTGTTTCATTCGGTCACTTCATGCGGTGTGATGTATTTCGAACTAAGTGCGAGATAGAAGACTTCTGACCATTTTAGGCCGGCCATTCACTTGAAGTGTAGCCATTCCATTTGTCCTAAGCCCGGTTTTTCCCCACCCATTTCAATCGAAAAATGCAGGCACGCCATTCACTTGTATTTAAAAGGACGCTAACTCTGAACTAAGGTAGGGGGAGCGATCTTCTTTCCCTCTCTACAGCTGCTTGTTAATCGCTCTTCGATTTTCCCCAGTCAGCAGATTTTAACCCTCCTAGCGTCAGGCCCGAGATATCAGTGCGAACTTTTCTACTCCCATAACGGCAGACCCGAGACTGTCTCGGGAAAGAAAAGTTCCATATAAGTGTCAGACCCGAGATTTTCCTTCTACAAGTTTTTCTCTTCCCCCCAGGTATCACACGGCGACATAATGAGAGGGAGTGTCTATGGTCAGCGGAGGGTCACTTTGACCAACTTTTCTGAGAATTCTCAAAGAAGGGTCTTCTAACAAAGGATTCTGTCACAAAGAATCGAGGTTAGAAGTCATCTGTCACTGCTGAACAATAACAGGTCTAATAGACCCCCTACGGCGCGAAAATGACCACAAAAGGGGGTTGAAATCCTTTTGCCCAAATCCTCACAACTTGAAGAATAGCCTTCTCTTTTAACGTAACAATTTCGTTAAAAGAGAAAGCAATCTGAAAGCCTAACGGCTGGAGGGTTAATGTATGCTACCGTCGAAGCGAGGCTTCAGTCTGCGCAAGGCATTGCTATTTTCGCTAGTCTCTTTCAGGGTGCCTCTGATTTTTCGTTCCGATTTCAGTCCAGACGGAATTCCAATCCGTTTGGCTCATTTCCGTAGATTTTTACCTCAGCACCCCCCATACCGAAATCCTGGATTCGCCACTGTAGTAGAGTTTTTTTTTAATGTTATGGTTTAAGGATACTTTGAAAATATTGAATCTGATGTTCCTGTTGCTGTAGTTCTCAATGTTTATTTAAAATAAAAGACTTATTTTGTAGAAAAGGCTGCCATAATTCTTCGTTATCGCTCATTTTGGCGACTTCCAAGGCTTGCTTGGCATTTAAATTTTTAACCAACCGATTTAGTTAATTACAGTGGTGCCATTTGGAATCTAGCCGTTTAAAAAGCAGTTTTAACCCCTTCGGGTCCAACGCCGCATATGTGCGTTTCAGCTTGACTCATCATAGGGCCAAGCGCCACATCCTTGCGTTAACGGCGAAAGTGCTGCTGTGGGCCGAGAGCCGCACATATACGTTTGGCTTTTGGAACAAAATGTTTTCTATCAGATGGCGTTACTATTCCATGTTTCTTTCAAACGATTGGTCCCCTACATTAGTATTTCTCTCTCCGAGGTCAGATTGTAGTCGGCCACGTGTCTGTGAATCATTCTACTAGAATTATTTGATTTTTGAGAGTATAAACAGAAACACGTGCTGGCGAGTGTAAATAGAAGTATGTGTTAAAGAGCTCTTTAACTCATTTTGGAGTGATTAGTTTATAGTTTCTCCTCTCGCTTGGGTTGAGATTTTATGGGAGATATTCTGTCAAGGGTTTTTATGCCTCTCTGTTCTATTTTTGCAGTTATTGCTAAAAGAACGCGTTAACTTTCCGAAGAGGAAATATGTATATTTTTAAATGACAAATCTATGGATTTTTCCAACGATAGTGATAAAGCAATAAATTATTAGAGTTCATTAGATAGTTATGAATCATCAAATTCTGAATTAGAAGAGGATAGTACTAATATATCGATTCCAATTCCGTCATGTCAGTGGAGTCCTAAAATAGAAGATTTTTCAGAAGGCTCTGAAGAGTTAATTATTGCAATTTTCTTGAAGTATTTTATAATATTGAATGTAAATATTTATTTTTTCCTATATTTTCGAATTTTGCATCAATAATCTAGTGTTTATTTAGGTACTTATAATTATAGGGAAATACACTATGTTTTTATTTTTTATTATTAAAATTCAAGTATTTTAATTAAACTTTTTTTTATGGTTTAGAATATGATATCGTTTACCGCATATTTAAAAATGGTTTCATTTCTATGTAAAGGACACTTTTCATGCATTATTATGTAACGCGCACTTTTAATGCGTGTTAGGCTTAGCGGAAGAAAATGCTTCGGCCGGTGGGCACAGAATGCGCTTGCCAGCTCCCGGCCGGTGGGCACGTTTCCTTCAGCGAACGGCCGTCCCGAAGGGGTTAAATAAAAAGAATTAAACGAACTTAAAGGACACAGAATTCAAATCTTGCTTACTAAAGAAACAACTGGCTCAAACTTGGCGCTAGACACAGTATTGTATGTTTTCGGATTCCGAAACCTTGCGCGCTTTTGCGCATGCGCCAGTCAAAGTTATTTTCACCAAAACAGGGGGAAAGTGAAGAATCAAGGGGGAGATGTTTACATTTTACCTAGCGTGATCTAACCAAAAACTCCGGAAATGCGCTCATCTTACTTATTTCCTGACACCCCTTTCCGGTGTAGAATCGTCCAAAAGTGCTAGTCTCGGGATATTGAAACGAACTATATCCAGCGGATTTGGCGAGGAGGGTTAAATAAGAGGGTTACCTGAAAACGGTCTGTGAATCCAAAATAAACAAAACAAAAAAACTCGTCTATAAGCTGTTTTAATGCTTTCAACTCAGTTATCAGTTAATCGATTAATTTAATCAAATTTTGATTCCGTACTAGCGGCGCCACCTGTTGGTGAATTTGAGAAAAATTGATTTCAAGATTCCATAATAGTTATAATAATGAATTATAGATTAAAATCTAAGAAGTCGAAAATAACTAAAATAAAAAAACTCTACTTTTTTAAGTACAAAAAAGTTCGTTCAAGTAAAAGCGTGTTTTCAATAACTGGTTTTATTAAATTTACTGCTAGCTTTTTTTAACCAGTCGATTGATTCGTCTACAAAAGATTTTCTATGCTAAATAAAAATAGCTGCGTCTTAATATCTTTCAGAAAAATCAGAAGAACCTGTATAAGCTAGATTTCAACCACCTTCCACGCTAAAAGTAGATTAATGCGCAAAAAGAAGAAAAAAAAAATGAATCGCAAAGCTATTGAAATGCGAAAAAAGCGCAAAAAGAAGTTGAAACATTTTTCTTGCAACAAACAAGGCTCGAGGCCTTTGCGCTTAATTTTTTCCTGCTTTTACCAGCTTTGTTCCACATATTAGATTACCCGCTGCCCTTCTTGAGCTCTTCCTGCGATAAATACTCGCGCTGACCCCATATTTACAGCATTTATGGCCCTAAAATTGTTTCCCGGTGGCTTTTTGCGATCGATACAGCAAAAGCAGCGACAATGCGAAAAAGAAAATTTGCAAAGTCATGAAGAAAAATACAGATAAAAATAGAATGTCAATGCTCTCTCCGAAATATTAGCACGCAAAATCTTCATTCAGCAATTGTTCATTGAATCAACAACTGAAGTTTGATAAATAAACGAATGCGAATGTATGTTCATACTTCCTAGTTAAGAAGTAGCAGCAATAAACGAACACAAAAGGTGAAAACAATTTTACCAAAATATAAGGATAACATTATTTAGTTTCATGTCGTATTGAGACTCGCATCACAATAAAACTATTTTCTTATAAATTTTGCTTTTTTGTTTTGCCTTTTTCATTCCGAAAATTTAAATCTTCAATAATGTTTGTAGACAAATTATTGCCAATAATTTTTAAATTAATTAATTTTATCTAATTGAGGTGAGTCAAGGCAGTTTGCCTGATTCGAAGCTGAAGGGACTGAAAGAAAAATTCCATTTATTCAAATATTCTAATTCAGAAAAAAATGAGTCAAAATTGAGTCCAACAGGAGAAAGCGACAAATTTTAAATTAAAAATATCAATTAAGATTTATTTTGGATATTTAAGTGTTTTAATAAATAATACATAATTAAATTATAATCAATAAGTAATTTTAATAAACAAAATGATAATACAGTCGACGCTCTTTATAACGACCACTCATTATAAAGATCATTTCATTATAGCGACCAGTGATAAAATCTCCAACTGTGTTTCCCTATGCACTCTATGTTATATTACTTCCGGTACAACGACCGTCCAGTGTCGTCTAATCCCAATACAACGTCCGCATTCAGCGGACACTCTTCCCGGTATTTTTCCAAAATTCCTTTATTTTCTAATTTAAAATCTATTTTAGAAATATATTTTTAATTGATAAAATTTAATTTTTAATACCAATAATAAAAATTAATTTGAGTATTTAGTTGGAATCTCTTTAAAAATAGCTTCTTTTTACGGAACTGCTGAGCGTGCATGCGTACATTTTTTAATTATATCCATTATAGCGACCACTCGTTATAAAGACCTTTTGCTGTGGGACGCAGAGGGTCGTTATAACGAACGTCGACTGTAATTATAATTTCGAAAAGTTGATATCTTAATAAATATATAAATAATAGTAATAAATAAACAATCTGCATTGAACAATTGTACAATTGAACATTAATTGTACAATAAAAGTCAAAATAAACGCCACAATTCGTATCTAACGTGCGGAAATTTTTTTCAAAAAATGCAGAAATTCGTTTTTGCTTTTTTTGATCGAATATATTGCCATGTAAAATTAGACAAACATAGTAGACACAATGTACTTATCTGCTTAATTAAGAGTTGTGCCCGTACGCCGTACGTGATCGAATCATCGTACATATACTATATAGACGGCATAAGCTTTCGTATGAAATAAAAATTGTCGAAACCGTTCCAGTGGTTGAGACTGGAGGACTGTCTCATTATTTCGCCAATTTATTTTAGATATATAGATGCTGTTTCATTTGTTAGGACATGGTACTCAGGGGCGGCTCGTGCATAGGGACTTCGGTACTGCAGCACCCCTAACTTTTTCCATTGTGCAAATTTATTTTATTTCGCATTTAATATTTAAATCTATCAACAATCTAATGTAATTTTACATTAAACGATTTCGATCTTCAAATAAGCCGCTAGAAAAAAAATCTGAGGCAGAAAACTAAGTTCCCTATCTTAATTTTTCACTAACCGAAGATGATGTGCATAGGAGAAAGTAACTTAAAGTAAAGGAGAACTCAGGATCGTTCCAGCACCGAATTCCGCATGCGCGCATGCGTACTTACAAAGCTCAGGCTTTCCCTTCCTTTCCCTACTACATTTACTAAGCTGAAGGGGAACTGTCTAGTTCGCAGCACCAAAGGAGCTGGAAACAGAGTTTCAAACATTTTTCCAAAGAGGAAAATTTTTTCGCGAACAAATAAGCAAGAAAATTAAGGAAAATTAATGATATATAAAAGTTAAATTGAAAAAGTTTTTTATAGTAGTTGAATTTGAATGAAACTTCACGAAATCTAAAGGATTTTTTCGATAATTTATAGTTATAAATGGGGATGAAATACATATGAGAAATTTTCCTCTATATAAGTGTTTTCATAATTTCAGTTCAACAAATTTAGAGTTGAAGTTTTTTTTTATTAAAATTAATTTGTTAAAATACTTATCTGCTAGGAGAGAAAAAGTGTTATAAGTTTACTCTTTAAATACAATGTGTCTGTAAAGTCATGGTGCAGTTATGAACGCTTGTTATGACGAACAGAAGCGAAACGAAAGGTTGAAACTTGCGCTACATTGGACAGTATCCCAAAGAGTGTCTGCAGTGCAACGGTGTGCGCGCGCAGGTGATGACGCAACACCACGCACCGTGCGGAGCCGACTGTGACGTCAAACATCTGCCTTGACATGTTGCAATTGTATGCAGTTCCACAATTTCCAGAAGGTGTCATCTTTCAACAGGACGGCGCTCCTCCACACTACGGCAACATTGTTCGTGAGTGTCTGGATACAACATTCCCCCAGCGGTGGATAGGCAGGGGTGCTGTCATGGCATGGCCACCACGATCCCCGGACATAACGCCATGAGACTTTTACTTGTGGGGTTATGTGAAGCAACATGTGTACAGTGAACGTATCAACGACATGAATCACTTAAAACAGAGAATCACGGACGTTATTCACTCTGTTACACCAGACGCCCTTACCCGTGTGTGAGAAGAACTGGACTATCGTTTAGATGTGTGTAGGGCAACAAATGGAGCCCACATCGAACTGCGCTGAACAGGTATGCAAACATGGAGAGTTTTCCTTTTATTTGGTGAAGATGTCACCTGTCTATCTTGTTTCGTTGCTTTCCTGTGACCGGTCGAAAGTGCACCATGACTTTTCGAACATACTGTATAAAACTACTCAAAGTTAATGAAAAAAACACAAAATGTAAGTGGTATCATGAGCAGTGAAGGACTAAAAGTTAGAGCACCCCTAAGATTACATAACACGAACCGCCAATGGTAATAATACTATTATGAAACAATAAATAAAATGTAAAATCAGAAATAAATTTTGAGAATGTTCTTAAGTTAATTCGAGTTGTTTGAGTCTTAAGCTAACCTAAACCCTCAACATTATTAATAATAAATTATTTGTCCAAAGTGAGGGTTGGTGGGGGAATAACAGTAGGGGATACTCCAAAAAAAGATAAGAAAGGCGCAGTTCGGGTCCGCGCCGTAGATTTTTCGTTCGGGATATAATCATAAAACAAGTGGTTCGCATTAATATGTAATTTAATTATCAATCTCTTTAATACAATATTTACAGATGGTTCAAAGTTCGATCATTGCTACGGCAACAATAGATATCATAATCATATCATGGTTTTTATCGTTCTCTTCTTATAGGTGTTTGTGTCCCTGACAGGAAAAATACCGCGTAGTGTTCCTTCCTTTTCTCCTTAGGTTCTCTTCCTTCGGTAGGAATGGGACTCAGATACCTTAAAGGACTTTACACGCTCATTAGGATCATTTAAAAATTTGTGAAAATTAAGCGAAACATCGTATAGTTATTAAACTAACTATAACACTGGGCATTTAAGAGTTAAGTTTTATTTTCAGCCTGCTTTCTTATTGCTGCTGTTGCCCACACCACCCTATCTTCGCTTAAATCAGCAATCATGTCTACACATAGTAAGAAACCAATCTATTCTTGTCCACTTCGCAAAAGTCGCGCTCTTCCCACATCGTTATCAATGCAAAAGATGCCACGCCACGGAAAAAGTTATTGCTGTCTGTTTACCAGGGAAACTGGCACCGACATAAACTCTGCTTTCGTCCGTTGCTGCAGAAAAAAGATTTCGCCAAGTTCCGTAGACGGCAATTGTAAGAAATGTCAACGACTTGTTGATAAGTAAAACCAATAGTTCCCATCCTATCAATTGTGCATAAATTAGTTTCATACCATTACTATGGTCACACCCCTGTTAAAATCTTAATTGAGTTGCAATATGAAAGCTTAGGTTTCAAATTTCTTCAAATTTGCAAGAAGGAAATAAAAATATTTCAACAATTTAAAAAAAGATGAAGTTTAATTAGAATAATATGCTGAATATTATTTTCTGAAATCATTGAATTTTATTGCCCTGTATGTTTTTCATCGTTTAATAAGCAACACCATCTCTGTCAACTTTTTGAAATTTCAAATAGGAAGAAAAAACTGCATTTTTCGCAACTAATATCGAATATTTCAGAATTTTTTTCACATCCGGTAGGAACACGCGGTCTCATACTCATACCAGGTGTTAAAAAAATCAGAAACATCGGTTGAGATAAATCAAATATTTTCTTCCTCTTTGAAATTTCAAAAATCCGATATATGTGGGGTTACATGTACATGTTAAAGGAAGATTTATTAATATTAAAGTATGCAAAGAGAAAATATTGTAAAATCATCAAAATATTCTACCTTGATATTTGAATATCCAGTTGAATATACACGTTTCAGACCCCTTCGAATCAGAGGGGAAAAAAACATTTTTTGGATTGTGTCTGTTTGTGAGACTGTGAATACTATAACTTAAAAACGCAATGGTTAAAGTTGGTATGTGGTTTTTTTCACCCAAAACTGTGGTCTTCAATAGAATTTTGGATGAAATCTATCAACAGTAAGTCTGTCTGCCCTTCCGAGTGAATGTGAACTCAGAAACTAAAACATGCAGCAAATTAGACGGATGAAAGTTGGCATAAAGTTTTATCCCCAGAATTGGAGATCTGTATCCATCTTTAGACAAAATCTGTCAGCAGTAAGTTTGTCTGCCCTTCCGAGTGAATGAAACTAAAATATGCAACAAATTAGAAGGATGAAAGTTGGCATAAAGTTTTATCTCCAGAATTGTAGATCTCTATCCATATTTAGAAAAAATCCATTTATTTGTTGACCGTTAGTCGGTTTTCTCTATTCGTGTGCATGGGACGGCGATAACTCAAAAACTCACTAAGCTAGATAAGTAAAAATTATAACCTGGTTTTCAAGATTTGAACTAGAGTTATTGATTTTTACCAAATATTGGACCAAACAGGTCAAAGCGTTGAGGTCCAAAATGTGTTCTCCATTCTCTTTACTATGTGAGGAAGTGAAACAACTAGCAGTGGCGAATCCAGGGAGGTGCTATGGGACCGCATTCCCCCCTCCCCCCGAGCTAAACCAAATCTTAATCTTTTTTTAAAAAAATCACTATACATGTTTGTTCTCAATCTCTTTTTTATAAAATAAAACGTGTCAACATTGCTTTCTGGCTTGACAAGCTCGAAAATTTTCACGCTTTTTCAGTCATTTCACTCGTACTTGTAGCGTTAACACGGTCGAAAACATTTTTGGCAAGTTATTTCATTGTGTTTTTATTAAATTATCGAAAGTATTGTAGTGTCCTCTGTGATTCTTCTTGTCAGGCGAGTAAAGTTAAAGTGTTTTGACTTACATAAGCCATGACGATACAAACTTTTTATGACCTCAACCCACTCCCCTATCTGACCCAAATCCTGGATTCGCCACTGCAAACTCGTCATATTCTTATTAGCACAAGCTGTTCTACAATACTGCTACGATATCTTCACGACATGGCAATCAGAATATTGAGAAACGTCACCAAAATGTCGTAAAATATTGTTACAAAGCTGTAAAGTTGTTTCCCAGACATGATCAGTTTGGCGACAAATTTGGTGACCATTTTAGCGACTTGGCAACAAAAGAAATTTTCTAAAAAAATCCTGAACTTTCGTCCTATCTCTAAAGGGAGCCAGTAATTTCATGAACCTTCTAAAGATTACATCAGATCCTATGTACTGACATCACTTCTGTTGAAAAGATATAAAAACAAGCTCTCACACCAAGAGTTTGTCAGTTTAAAGTCAAAGTTTAAAGTCAGTAGTCAAAGTATGGTCAGTTTGGCTTTGATCAGCAAGCAAGTTGGTGAACTGAAAAACATTTGAGTGCTATTGAAAGAGATATGTCTGAGTTTGATTGGTGATCTCTGTTGTAAATTTGTACAAGAACTGTCTTGCTTTGTTTCCTGTGCTACGTTAGTGTTTCTGCTGAACTCCTTGTGAAATAAAGAGTCATTTATTTTTTAATGTAGGACTACGTTCCCTCAGGAAGGAATTTGATTCACACGCCAAAACGCAACAAAAAACGTTGTATGGGAGATCCTCTATATCTCGGTAACTACATGTGTTAAAAACATAACTAATGTCTTATTTTAGAGGTAGAGGGTAACAACAGAAGTTAGAAAAAAAAAATTGAAAATCGGAATTGTAGTTCGGCGACTACTGAGTCGCAAAGTTGGGCAAAAATACGCATAAATTGGTGTCGCGATCCTCTATATATCGGTTATTACATATGTTAAAAACATATGTAATGTCTCACTTTAGAGATAAAGGGTAACAACAGAAGTTAGAAAAAAATTTGAAAATCGGAATTGTAGTTCAGCGAGTAGTAAGTAGTAAAGTTGGGCAAAAATATGCATGAATTGGTGATGTCACACGCATGAGGTGCGCGCGCACTTCGAGAAACAAAAGAGAATCGCGAGTAACAAAGAGAAACCGAGAAACTTCGAGAAACAAAAGAGTCACGTGAGTAAAGTAGTCCTATGCCTTTAACATCAGCGGCTGTTTGAAAAGACAGCCTCTCGTCATTTTTTTTTATTATCCTGCTTTTTAATCTACATTCACATACAACCACAGGACAATTTTTGTAAAAATATCTTGTGTTACTGGGGATAGTGCAAATATAGGAGAAAATCAAGGAAAGAACCCTTCCACTCGCTTAAGGTATCCGATTGTGTTCGGAGACATTTTTTTGAAAAATAACTTACATATATATATTTTTATGTTATTTTTCACCTGCATCTGTTTTAAAACTATGAAAATATTATAAAATTAGGCTTTCAAAATAATATTTTTAAAAAAAACTGAGAAATTTGAAGAAAAATGACTAAAATATTTACCTTACGCTAACAGCCATAGACAAAATCATATTCTAAATATACATAAATCCTTGTAGGAGTACATTTTTATGACAGTTATCTGTGTTATGCTCTAAAATATTTCTTGTACTTCAAAATAGTTTTGAGATATAGCTGAACATAGTTACTAAACTGGTAATTTTTCATAAAAAATGCTTTTCGTTTATATTTAAGCACTTAAAAAATAATACTTGATTTTAAAATTGACATTAGTTTTTAAACGAAAACATCAAGCATATAACAAAAAACAATCTCAGAAAATTTCATATCAATACTTGAATCACTATTTCAGAAATCATTGTTACGGTCGAAAGTTTTCCTCAAAAACATCATTTCTCAGAAAACACATTTAAAGTTTTCATGCAACATAAAATAATGCTTACAGTTCGGTAATAAAACAGCTGTAACTCCATTTGTAATTCATTAGAGAGTAAAAGTGAGACAGTTTTAGAAAGCTGGTTAAACAGGCTACAAAATTAAGTCATAAAAAGTTTTTTGATAATTTCATCAAAAACAACGATTTTAAACCAGTCGGATACCTTAAACTACAACCAGATAATTTTTTTAAAATTTTAAGTCAATTCTTTCAATTAAACATGATGATTATCATTCAAAGTAATTCATGCAACAAGTGCGAAAGTTTTCTACGCAAGTAGTACATTCAACTGATCTAGTTTGACCTGACGACCTCATGAAACATCTTTTTTGTGTCGAAAAAGGTTAATTTTCACATTAATAACACGAAAAGCTGTTTCGATAACGACGCTGCTTGCGTTTTTCTCCCCATTTAATTAAAGGCAGTTCTTTCACCCACAACCTATTAGGAAAATGATCTCAATAAGCCGGCGTTCGGGTCGCGTTTTTCCTGTTATTTCCGCCGTCTTTCCCCTTCGCATGAGATAGGACTGAAAACGGTTTCTTAAAATAGGATCCCTGCAGGTTAGATAAATGGGTTTCATCTTGATAACTACTTATCGCCGTTCTCGGGAAAGGTCAGTTCTACTTGTTTGGCTGCGCTTCCTTCCCATTCTGCTTAGCCTCTTAAACGCTTCAGGCAAAACTTCGCAAAAAAATAATAGTAAATATTTGCTGAGGTACCGAAATGTAACAATTGTTTAAGTTACTTGTTACAGAAGACTCTCGATTTACCGAGATGGTCGGGAAATGCTTCGTCCCGGATAAGCGAATATCCCTGATAAACCAATTTATGCAAACTTTGATGAAAAATTTTGAAAAAATGCTAGAAAATGTAAAATTATTATACAATAAGACATTAATAGTTTAATTAATACAAAAGAAAAAGAATTAACAAGACTTTTTAATGTTATTTAGATTTAAAATACGTACAATTAACAAGTAATACAAAAAAAATTAAGTCAATTCCTACTATGTATGAAATTTTTAAATGTATTTGAACTTGAGTGGTAGTTTTCGAGATATAATGAAAACGTACTGCGCATGCGCAAAAATATGGCTAAAATATGGGGGTGCTTCGATGATCCCATGGGCCATCCATATACTCAAGAACCAAGTCTGTAATGTTAATAGTTTTCGAGATATAATGAAAAAAGTACTGCGCATGCGTCATGCAAAATATGAAATGACAGACAAACGGACAAACATACAAACAACAAAGCGAATTAATATTGCATTGTCATCTAATTCTGAGCTATGTTTAAAGTTTCAAGTCTCCAGCTCATCGGGAAGTTAGTTTAAAATCGATTGCAAAATTTGAACAAGATATATAAATATATATATATAGGGAGAGTGTGAACTAATAGTAGGAATTGAAAAAGAAAAACAGAGATGTAGTTTACCTCACTGTTTTGTGAAGAATGAAATGATAGAAGTCTGATTTTGTTTTTCATTCACTCTTTGACGAATTATACTACGCAGATTTCTCAATATCAATACAACCGGAAGGGATGAGAAGAATGCGGTCTTCCCGCACATTCCATTCTGCTCTTCCTTTTTTTTGGGGAGGGGGGATGTCCCGGATAATCCGCAACCCGGTTAATCGAGAGTCTACTGTATAAATATATTTATTTCTTTATTTTATATCGGCTTATGTAGTTTTACAGCAAAAAAAAAGATAATGGACAACAAAAACACCGGAATCGCCCTCACCTCAACTTTCTCGTATACTTACGCAGTATGGCAATTTTGTGTTTCGCTTCGTCGTATAGTGGAGAGAATAGAGGAGGCATTGGAAGGCACGTATTGAATGATGGGATGACACAGCAGGCACGTGACATATAATAAAACAATATTTCACGTTTTATGTTTTATAATACAAAGTGCCTGGGATAAAAGTAGGGGAAAGTGAGGTAAAACTGGATACCTAAGGTTTGAAGCCTGTTGGAACTAAACTATTCGTCATAAAGCTACAGAATACACTATAATATTGTTACGAAGCTCTAAAGTCGTTTCCCTGAGATGCTAAACTTGGCGACTTGGCGATAAATTTGGCGACCATTTTGGCGACTTGGGGCAAAGTTGGCGACTTTGGCGACAAAGGGAATTTTCTAGAAGGACCTCAAACTTTCCACCTATTTCTACTGGTTTCATGAACTTTCTAGAGATTACGTCACTTCCTACGTAATGAAGTCACTTCCTGTTGAAAGGTATAAAAGCAAGCTCTCAAGCTAAGAAGAGCCAGTTGGAATTTGACCTGCACGCAAGCTGCTGAGTTAATAAGAAACCTTTGAGCGTTGTGATGAGATTTATTGGTAGTCTCTGTTGTGAATTTTTACTAGTGCTGTGTTAATACTTGTGCTACGTTTCTTTGCTTGGGAATATTTGTAAAATAAAGAGCTTTATTTTTTAAATCCTGCTTATTGGACTGCATTCACGTACACCCACAATACGATTTTGTAACAATATGATAAAACATACGTAATGTTTTAAATTGTAATTGTGCATGCATGACTATTAATTATTATTTAAATGAGTTCTTTTCCATAGAATGAATATTCTTTATCAATGTGTCACCTTCTAGCAATATATACTGGAAATATCTGAGCAAGAAATATTCTTCAGAGTTAATTTAAAGGCAAGTACTGTGGCTAGAGTATCAACATTCAATCTCCATTTCCCACATGTCCAAAAATCATTAGCAAGTGAAAACACCTTTTCAACTGCTACTTTAATTCTAGGACAGTACAACGAAAATTGTTCAAGAATAAATTTTCACATGAAATACTGCGGAATCTTCCTATAACGAAAACGCTTGAAAAATTCGCTATAGAGAAAATTTCGTTATACGGAGATTAGAGGTTTTTGCAGTTATTTAAGTAAATGTTACAAACCTTTTAGTATGTGCGATAAGTTCAAAAATATTTAATTATGACTTTCAATTAAAATGAAGTAATATTTATTATAAATTTGTTAAAATTATACTAATTTTTACTGTATAAATAAAATGCTAAAAAGTGGAGACAATTCACCAATTTAGAGAATAATATGTACTAGTACGGATAAACATAAAATGCGTATTATCACATCCATTTGCTGTTTCCACCCCCGCTCCACCCCGATTCTTGGAATCTTGACCCGTAGAAATGTTGCACCCTCTGTAGAAACCCAGGTCCCCACAACTGCATTACCCTTCACATAGCATTCTATTGTTATGTGTTATCGCTGGAATGAACAATGCTAGTGGTTCCAGAAACAGACACGTGTGAGCGATTTGTGTGCACAGAAATTAGCAACTTTCTTCAAAAATGGCAAAAAACCGAAAAGATAAAGGTCTGAAAAAATTCGTTATAGGGAGGCAACCACTTCGTTATATGGAGAATATTTTGAATGTTATTTAACATTCCGATTAAAAATTTCGTCATAGGGAGAAATTCGCTGTAGGGAGACTTCGTTGTAGGGAGACTCTACTGTATGTTCATTTTTGAAATGGCTGAATATTTTCACCATCTTTTATTAATTTCATAGTGTTTATTTTCTTATTGTATTAATTTTTCAGAATTTAAATCTAAATTCAGACTTCTAATTTCAAATATTGAAAAGGTTGACATTTATGAGAACACTTTTCGAGGGAGGACATAACTTTCAAAAGGAGGATTGTCCTCCGACTATTGGTCACTTTATTATAAGCACACAAAAAATTATAAAGATAGTTATTTTACGGTTAAAGGAAATAAGCCATTTCAACATGTACACAATTTTCCACTCTTAGAAACAAGACTTAAAAAGCGAAAGCCTCGCTTTTGTTTATTTTCATGAAAGTCTGAAACGCTTCTTCAGAATTCGAAAAGCGAAGCCCACGCACTTCGCTGCTTACTCATAAAAACGGCAGACACAAAAAAAAATGGCGGGAAGCAAAGACAAGCAAGAGGTGGGATGAAATTTCTTTATATATTTTTTTTAATTCCCTCCTTTTTGTCTCAGTTTTCGGAGGTAAAAATGACGACGCGACGCTTCGACGATGCATCAGTTTCTGAGTTGGACGGTTTTTATGCAATGATTGCATATTTTGTGGCAAACAACATCCATGCAACCAGTGACGAATCCAGGGGGGGGGGCTATCTGGCTACAGCCCCCCCAGAGCCAAGCCAGAATTCTTGATTTTATTTAACATCATTGCAACTGTTTTTTCTTAATTTCTCTCTTTAAAAAAATAATAAAAACGTTTCAACATTACTTTCTAGCTTTGCAGGCTCGAACATTTTCCTACTTTTCTAGTCATTCCACTTATACTTGTAGCTTTGACACGATCGAAGACATTTTTTGGCTAGTTATTTCATTGTAATTTTTATTAAATTATCGAAAGTATTGTTTCGTTCTTTCTGATTCTTATTGTCAGGTGAGTCAAGTCTGTAAAGTTAAAGAGTATTGGTTTACTTTAGACTTGAGGTTTGACATTCGTCACGAGGATACAAAGTTTTTATGACCTCACCCCCTCCCGACCTAAATCCTAGATTCGCCACTGCATAAATACTTAATTCTTAAGCAAAAATCTTTGAGTTCTAAATGTTGCATTGCAAATGCTAAAATGTGTCATTTGGTTTTTCATTACCGGCATCCCTTCAACACTAAAGTCTGATGGTGACTATTTCCATATAACGTAATAGGAAATCATGAATTCTTCACAAATACACAACATTCTCATCCTTCTACAAATACTGCAATCTGATAAACACGGCATATAAAAGCTAATAACCGTCACCCTCATCATGGGCTGTACGGAGCAACCGAATGACGATGTGCTCGTTCCAAATGGTGGCGTGTGTCAAACTTCTGACTGCCTCACGGATTTTGTCAATATGAGGCCAGGCTCAAAACTGATCATCCCTCTCTAGACAATGATAATCCCTCTGAAACACCTATATAATGGTTGAGAAATTATGAGACACTCTACAAATATCGACATCTTTGATATCCTTCTTACAAATAATTGCAATCTGGATAAACACGAGACAGTAAAGTTTGATTAACCGTCACCTCCACCAGCGGGCTGTGACGATAACCGAATGTGGGACGGATAAAGCCTTGTCTAAATCGGCGTGGTCAAACCCTTGTCGCTCTGCAGCACGGATTTGTCATGAGGCCACAGGCTCAAAACTGAATTCTTCAGTCCCCCCCCTCTCTAGACATAACTGGAAACGGCTAACTCTTACAGCAACGGCGAGGAAATTTGCGACACTTCTACAACACGACATTCTGATATCCTTCTACAACATTGCACCTGATGTGGTAATAGTAAGTTTCTCATTAACCGTCACCCTGACCATGGGCTGTGACGGATAACCGAATGGACGATAAAGCCCGTTCCAACGGTGTGGCCAAACTTCGAGAGTCGCTCGGTGACGGATTTTTAATACCATGAGTCATGCCCAAAACTGACTTTCAGTCCCTCTAGACAATGATAATCCTCTCGAAATCGTTACCATATAACATGGCGAGAAATTTGCGGCACTTCTACGAGGCCAAATATCTGATATCTTCTTAAACATTGCACCTGATAAATACGGGTACAGTAAAGCTTCGACCAAACGATATGAAGGATTGGCGTCTGTTGATGGATATTTGCTATACCATTGAGTTTGATAGGCGATGTGATGGCAATGAGGGAATAGTTTTGAGGCCCCCTGAATTTTCGAGGCACGAGTGAAAGCGCTCAACACCTGTGCGGAAACCGCCACCGTCGCCTGAGATTCGTATTTGTGACCGTGGTCGGTGGAAATTGAAATATTCGCGCCACCCTACGGCGCGTACCAAATATCTTCACAGCGCTCAGTGAGCGGACAAATTGCCGTCTGGCCCGATGTCTGGAGTCATTTTACCGCCATCAGTGTCCGCCATCACCTACAAACCCCTCGAGGACACTGGGATTCTTCCTATTCCGACGAGAGGAACAACGCTAAACTCACGAAATCTGTGGGTTATCTGATCGTGGGGCTGAGTCTTGACAGATATCTCTTAATGCATATGTGGAGCTCGCTGTCTTGGGTGAAATGAAAATAAAATCTTTAAAAAGTGATTAATACATAGGGGGAATGCGGGGACAATGATGCACTGTTTTTGGAAAGTTAAAAATTATTTTACTCAAAAGATAATGATCAATACACTATATTTATTCATTTTTTGTCGATAATATAGGGATTTCAGTCGAGTTTACTAAGTAAATGACATAACAAAATACCTACACTTTTTTTTTCCATAAAATGAATATGTGTCAACCTGCCCCATGTAATGATATCATCGGAAATATCGGAAAAATAATTATTAGTAGTAGGTAAGTTGATCCAAACAAATTTATTTTATCAATAACTTGTATTGTAAATCAAGATTTAAAAGTTTTGAATGTGGTTTTTATTTTAATCAAAATTGACATTTTAATGAGACTGAAAATGAAACAATATTGAAAAGGAAATATATCTCTTCAAATAATAAAGGAGAATGTGTATGTAAAAAATACTCTTTATAGGAGGAAATGTGGGCCTGAACTGTTTTGGAAAATTTTGCTTTAATTAAAAAATTAAGGGAAATGTTCATGTTCTTCTGGTTGATGACTGGCACAATAGGCATAAAAAATTTTCAACCATCTGAAAATGCAAAAATTATCTTGTCGGTGATATTAATTACAGTTTCGTTACAATTTTTTCTCCAATTTTAATAAATTGTGTGTTATTTTAAACTTAATTTACAACAATATTTATTCTTGTAATGAAATTCAAACCTGTTTTAAAACAAATTGAATGGTGTGATGTTTTAGATGGTTCATTTTATGTTTTTCCCATTTCTGAAGACGATTTTTTGCAAAGTACTTGTTGATAAGGCTCATTGATACGTCAATAGATGCATCAATGTGCCCTGAGAGCAAATAACCGAACGCGTCGA
>BGPR01008854.1:16253-28684 GCA_013235015.1 Araneus ventricosus | reverse complement strand
CAAATTGGCGTTAATACGTAAGTACAAAAACCGCCAAATCTGTAGCTTCGGTGGCGTTAATACGTAAGTACCATTTTTACTTAATTTTTATTTATTTATTTTGAAATTCTCATTTGATACAGTACAATACAAATTTATGAATGAGACTGCAGATGTACAAAGTGCAGAATTCACATTTATTAGCTAAAAAAACTATGGTTCGTATCCGTGTGAAACGTAAGTGAGATTAGTCAACAACAACATGAACGAAATTTTTAAAAGTTTTCATTTTATATTTTACTAGCAGTACGCGCACGGTGTAGCCGGTGGAGTCAGGACTTCAACAAAATGGGGAAAACTGAAAGCATATGATATCACGTGTCGCGAGGAAGGTCAAGCACCAGCCAAGGAAATTGCAACAATGCATTCTGGGATCGTCCAGAGAAATTCTCGCTGTTAAATCTCGTTAGCAAAAAATTTATTTGAACTGATCAGGGAAAAAATAATTAAAAAAAACAAAAAAAAGATATTTTAACCGTTCTTGTTCCTAGAAACGTTCCAGTTATAAGCTGAAAAAAATGAAAATTACAAAGATGTTAGAACGTCAAATGCGAGAATTTGAAGAAACCCTTATTAAAAATTAACTGAAAAGTGACTATTTTTCAAAAATTTTTCAAAATTCAGTAAATTACGTTAAACGCACGAAACAAGCTTCATTAGAACGGAATCGTTTGTTCTTTCCGATGGTGTAATTGCTTTTTTCGAAGCCATGCTATTGAGAAATGAGTGCGAAAAATGACCAAAAACAACACAAAATATTAAATAAAAAATTTTCTAGATTAAATTTTAAAATTCCGGCTTCGAGGTGCATTCAGTCACCATTACGACTACCTGTGTGCCAAATTTCATGGCTGTAAGTGCTATAGATTCGACTGGACATCGCGGACACACGCACGCACACAAACATTGCCTTTAAAAATATAGATTACTTTATTAATGCAATTTCATATCCCAAACCCGAGCAGTTAGAAATAAAAACTGGTTACCACTTTTCCCTAAACGCCCGCTTCCGATGCCAATTAGCGTGAAATTGTTATCTTTAGATGTTGTCCATGCTTTTTGGTAAACATCACCAACCTTCTACACAAAAACAGTTTCATGGTGGTCCACGATTATGAATCATGACATTTTCTTACTGAATGCTAATCTTAATGTTTCCAAGTGATTTAAACATAAGATAGATGCAAATTGCACTATTAAAATAAAGAGATAAACGCTTTAAAAAGAAAAAGGAGTAAGAAATAAATTTAATGATACGAGTTAAACAACCTTTTTTCATGCATCTAGAAGAAAGCGGGAAAATGATGTCATCAAGAGTAATCACAAAGAGATAAGAGCTAATAATGAAGTGTGTGGTGGGCGGAATGGCGAGTCTTAACAGTTTCCGAAAGAGTGAGTAAAAAGCTAAAAATGCGCAAGACAAAAAGTGGTTTTGCGACTTGGATGTCTCAGGCTACAACTGAGTATTTCAGTTGATCTGCTTGAGAAATATATTTGTTACCGGCGTTACACGCGGTTCGTTTTTACTTTCTCGTATACGAAGTATACAAAGAGAAAGTATTGTAATCGTCAAAAAATTCGAACTCGAGATTTTGACGAATCTCCACGTTTTAAACCTCCCCGAGTCCGAAAAACACAATTTTGGAATTATGTCTGTCTGTCTGTGAAGACGATAACTCGAAAACTATGAGAGCAACGGGGATGAAATTTGGTATGTAGTCTTTAAGCATAATTTGTAGGTTTCTATCAAATTTTGGACAAAATCCGTCAGCGGGAAGTCTGTCTGTTTGTATGTCCGCAGTCATGCGAACGCTATAATTCAAAACCTTGAATAGCTAGATGGATAAAATTTGGTACACAGTTTTATCGTCACGAATGTAGGTCCGTATAAAATTTTGGGTCAAATCCGTCAAAAGGTTGACTGTTTGTCGGTCTGTATAATCACATCTCCAACGAGTCCGCTATCTCCACGCGCAAGCGTACTGGACGCAATCTTCTGTGCACGATATTTATTGACTCCTACTTGGCGCTTTTTTTCATCCGATTCTCCATGCGCATGCCAACTGGTAGCAATCTGTGCACGCGGAAGGATTATGTGACTTGTCGTTGAGCTAGCAAGAGTAGAAATCGGTACGCATTTAATCGGAACGCATCTCTTCCAATTTGATTTTTTACCTAAATATTTTCTGATAGTCATTGGACCCTGGGTTGCAATAGGTTCGAATTTTTTTATCCACGTGTCGGGGAGGGGAAACAGCACCTTTTTCGAGAAGTATACGAGAAAGTTTAGGGGAGAACACTCCCGCTGGTTCATCTGCATGTGATTCTAGAGAATTTTTTCTCTCTGAATAATTGTATTGTTTTTAATGTGTTTATACAAGTAGATTTAATCTGTTCGCTAGCTGAGGTTGCTTTGTATTAGTGGTGTATTTGAAATCTATAGTTATTTTATTTAGGTATTGAAAAACCTACGACCTTTTGGGGTTTTTTATGCGGCCGTATCTGCAGTTATTGAAAATTTGCATTGAAATAATATACTTGTCTATAATGATCAATAATTACAGGGCAATAACCTTTAAGATTCTGCTCGTGCGGTCTTCTGCCCAACTGCCTAATTTTATGTGGCCTTTCAGTGCTAAAAGGTTCTCCGCCCCTTTTATAGTATATATTTGGCTTCAGTTCACCGATTCCAGTGGAATCAAATCACATGACACCGCAATAATGTGGTGAACATCAGTTCATTTGTTATATTGGAACCTTGTTGTCAGATTATAAAGTTAGTTGTAAGAGGTTGGCGGTAAAAAATAGCAAATAAAGTCGGAACCTTGTTATAGGTTTAGCCGTTACCATATTACCGTTTCGTATTGGATCATGAGGTGCACCTCCAATGGATACCTTCCCACGTGGATATTTATGGAAACGAGGTTGCTGACGATTTGGAGAAGCAGGGTACGGCTGAACCTTTGTGTTCAGCCCCCTCCTTAACATTTGTCGAGATTTATTCCATCAGAAAAAACAAAGATTTAAAGACGTGGAGGGTCCCTCCATCCCATGATTGGTATAAGAGGAGCAGTCCTGGTGACTCCATTGGCCTTGCCTGTGATAGAGCCGACCAGACGGCGCTGTCCAGATTTGTCAGCGGTCACCTGAGAAGTTGCTCCTTTAGCCACGGTAACAAAGTTTTTCCGGTCTGCGCAAAGTGTGAAGCAGCGAGTGCGTCCCCAGAGCACATCCTCTCTTGTCTTCGCCTATCTAGAGAGACTTTCGAGACGGATCCTTTGCTTGCTCTCGATTTCTTGAGGGTGAGTGGGCTCATGGATGGTGTCTAGCTGCCGCTAGACAGAGAGGGATTAGTAACAACAACCGTTTCGTATTGAAGCAACACGAGGGGGGTCAACACTTGGGACGAACTTCGTCATTTTGAACCGCTGTCAGATGCCGAGGACGACACCTGAGCTGGTACCTCCTCTCCTCTCCTCTCCGAACTTCCACACCACACCAGCGGAAGGACATGTGGCCCGTATGTATGATTTAACGTGCAACAGGCCCCATGCATGACAGTGTAACGTCCAGCTAAGTTACCCACTAGAGCATTGCTCTATACCTGAGCCGGTTTACCTCACGGAAACGAATCTCCTCCGGTTGATACTGTTCTTCAGAGGAAAAGAAGTGACGTGAGAACTTTAGCGCCAATGAGCGAGGGAGTGTCTGAAGCGTTGTGATCTGACCAGGCGGCATATTTACAAACCCTACCCTGATAGAACTGAGGCAGGAAATCGGCCAATACCATTGGCTACGAGGGGTAGTGACGTCGTTTCCAGCTCTCGCACGTAGCGTACTGCAATCATAACAAAATAAGAGTCGTCCTACTTTTCTCCGTTTTCCCACAGTTGAGCACAGAAAACAGTCTTCCGGGGGTTGTAATATTTTTAAAAATGAAATTATTTTTTAAAATATCATGAAAAATAAAACATCCCACACTGTAAGAAATTATGCTAATGAAAAGTCTAATGATAACAACTTTGTTTGAAGGGTATTAACTAACAGGTTAATGTTAGATTTTTTTGACGTTATTCCAGTGAAAATAGTTCATTTGATGTTTCAAAGTCAACTAATCTAACTATAATTAATGCCAAATAATAGTAATATTATTAATTATAATTATTAATGCCAATAATAATAAAACGAAAAAAAGGATAATCGCTAGACTAAATAAAATTGCTACGTAGGTGCGTATCGTAGAACAAAATTCGCGAAGTCCAAGCAACGGAAACCTAAACTAATTCAAAGTCCAAATTCAATCGCTTGTTTTGTTATAATTTCCGAGAGCAAAGAACGACGTCATTGGCTCTCGGCGAAGCGAGCCAATCATATTGTCCGATTTCCTGCCTCAGTTCTATCGGGGTAGGGTTTGTAAATATGCGACCAGGCGCCACCCAAGATGACTGGCTTGATGTGTGTGGGGGGTGGGGTGGGGTCTTTAGGAAGCGCATAGCCTCGAGGGACTTTAATCTTCCAATTCTGAATGTAAAACTTAAGGTTAGTGGCATAATACAATTGTTTGCACCTGATTATAAACATTTAAGAACATTTAAGTTATTATATGGCAAGCAAATAAACTTATTATGGTAAGATGAGTTCTTACGTTAATTAATTGAATTACAACGGTTTAACTTACATAATGGCATTGGTGATTTGTTGCTATCTTCAATTTCATTTATATGTATATACAGGGTGCCCACTAAAGTCCCTTACCATTCTTTTTAACTACCGAATGGCTGCAGCTATAGTCATAAGAGTGGTGTCTAGGTATTGTAAAGCGACTATGCGCTACTAGATGAAACCACTTACAGCGCCACCTGGTGGAAAACAGTAGAGTTAGCGTTATTATCTCTAAAACGGTACGAGATATGAGGAAAAAAGTGAATTACGAAGTTGTTGAGCATTATCGATTAGAACAAAAAGACACCTTGTGGACGTAAATGCTTAGAACAGAAAGTTGAACGTCTAATGGAAACGTTGGAAAAGGCTGAACATCATATGAAACTGAACCATTAAAAAGATCACCATCTTGAAACGGGATCAAAACACTAAAATCCTTACTCATGCATCGTGTTTAATGACTTCAAGGAACATTCATGACAAATCCGAAGAAAATCGCACACCAGCGATGATTGTTTTAGCGGAGCGCACGAACTCAGCGGTTCACAATCTCCGAAACCTGATAAATAGCATCTGTAACCCTGGCTGAAAGTTGAGTTTGACCTAGTTATCGGATAACGTGTTTGGTCGAGACTGCGTAACAAACATATTTACAGATAAACAGACGAAATGCCGAGCGGTCGAGTTGATACAGGAACTTGCTTCGCTTGGTCAATACATATCTTAAATTCTATTCATTACAGACAGGCTTTACTTTAAGGTCACTACAATTTGAATTGCATGTAATTTCACTAATAAAGATTTTTACATTACCAGATAATTACTTTGAAATTCAAATATGAAGGAAATATTTTTAGATATCTTACATTTGTACGAAAAGAGATCTTTCATTCATTAGCAAGAGTTTTCAAACGAATTTGAAATCCCTTTCTCATGTCTAGAAAAGCAAGCAGTTTCATACAAAACTTTCTTTGGCAATGTTGCTTTCTTTTTGTTAACTCTGTGTTGCAATTACGCATACAGAAAGTTGTCGGGGAAACACATATCACGTTCAGTTATCAATTTGAATAATTCCAGATCTGCAACTCGAACTGGAAATTTGTTGCAAACTGCGGTTGAAATAATTTCGCCAAAATTAGCAGTGACTGTTTTAAAACGCTAAGGAAAAGGAGGAAAAAAGGGTTTAATTTCTATTTTGCCGATGGCAACAATCGGTTTGCTTACAAAACAAAACCGGTAGCCTCCTCCATGTTAGGCATAACTTCATGTCCATAGGCTGTTACTATATTCGTTCTGGTGTAAAAAAACTTTTTCTGGAAAAAAAATGAATTTGTGATGAGGAATTCACAATATTTCTTATAAGACAATGAAACTTTGGAAGCAATTATTCAAAAGAGATCCGTTAGAAATGAAGCAGATGTGCTTAGGTGATCAAGAGAACGTTTAGATCAACGTCAAAATAGTTTAAGTTAGCGAAGATAAAATCACGTCAATTCACAAATTAAGGAGATCATCATGGATATTATTATTTTGAACATTGTACTTCGGCCACTTTTCTGTTATACTTACACCACTTGGCGCCTTTTTTTCTTGGCGCTGAATCGACAGTTTGGCTGTAGAAACATCAAGAAAATCATGGTATGATGCATATAACCGAGCGCAGATGCTCTGCGCGGGATTAACTGGTTACAATAACATCTTTTTCGGCTCTTCTCTCTCGATTTGCCATGCTGCAAAGGACGTCAATTGTCTCTGCTACAAAGCAGAAATCAAACGCTACCAAAAAAAATGGGACTATCTCTAACCCACAAATTTCGTAACATTTCAACATTGTTCCAATGTGAATTTCTCTCTTCTGTTATCTAGCAACTTTGGCAACCAACACGACGCATACAAGACTTTAAAAACTTTGATTCCTAAGACTTTTTTTTCTCTTCACTGTAATACAACTTCAATGTAAAATTTTTGTTGTTATTTTGTACTCCGTGTGTTTTTTTTTTGGGGGGGGGGAATCAATAAAGATTCCTCTACGCATACCCATCCAAATGCAAACCGGAAATCTTTATATCTGGAGTGAGGGGTGTGTCGTAGAGTAAAGTAACTGTTTTAACACTAAGAGCGACTTTATCAAATTTCTAAACTGGACGTACACCTTTGCATATTAAGGCGGTCATCGAGGAAAACACACTTAATGTGATCCAAATATGTTAAAGAAAAGAGGAATCGGTACTTTTCCGTTAGCCGGGCGCAAGCGAAAAATCGCGAAATAATGTAGAATTCCGCCAAATTTATTGCAACCATTCTCTTGGCGACTTGCCTCGCGTTTGGTTCACAATTGGCGACATTTGAGCCCGGCTAACGGAAAATCACTTCGATGATCTTGGCTGTTTACAATCGGCGACATTTCCGCCCGGGAAAATCGCTTCGCGACTTGGCTCGCGTTTGGTTCACTTGGCGACCTTTGCGCCAAATCGCTTCGCTTGGAGACTTGGCTCGCGTTTGGTTCACAATTGGCGAGATTTGCGCCCGGCTAACGGAAAAGTACCGAGGAAATCTGATGGATACAGGAATTTTGATTATCAATGCCGAATTCCGTCACGGAAGGTGCAGAAGGAATGGAGGTTCTTACGATTTTGACTGGAAAGGAAATCTAAGCCGGCAATTCACTTCACAGATAAACTGGATATTTATGAACACGAGAAGGAAAAAGCCGTAAAAATCTAAGGAAATCAGCCAAATGGCTTGTGGTGGTTGGAATTCTCTCTGGACTGAAATCGGAGAATAAACGTTGCAGTTTAAAGTCTCGCTTCAGAGGGACCATGAAAGAGGGTAGCGAAAAGAACAATGCCTTGCGTAGATTGAAGCCTGGATTCGAGGGTAGCATAAATTAAAATCTGCTGTCTGGGGAAAATCAAAGAGCGATTGAAAAGCAGCTGTAGAGAGAGAAATAAGATCGCCCCCTACTTTCGTTTAGAGTTAGCGTCCTTTTAAATACAAGTGAATGACGTGCCTATAAAATAGGTGGGGAAAAAACCGGGCTTAGGACAAATGGCATGGCTCTACTTCAAGTGAATGGCCGGTTTAATATTTACTCATGGCTCGAAGATTGATGATAAAGTGGGTTCGGCATTTGTTCACATTTTGTTGACCTCAATAAACAATTTAGATTACTTCATGGGACCAGAGTGTTTATGGCTGAAGTTACTGCCGTAAAAGAAACCATTGAATACACACACGAGTGAAATGTAAGAATCATTTCGGTCTCTCGGTCTGCACTCATGGCCTTGAATTCTCCATTAGAAAAGAGACCGATTTTAAATCTTATTAAAAAAGCACAGATGGCAATATTGAGTTACACAGGGTTCGATCACATCAGAGTCAACTGGGTAAAGAGCCTGCAGATGAACTGGGTAAGGCTGCAACTGTCAAAGATATGATCGACTATCATTTTAATAGATCCTGTGTACAATTACGCAATGAGGCCAAAGGGAATATTTTACTCAAATGGCAGGAAAGATGGGATCAACCCCAGAAAGCGCGTTGGACAAAAATGTTTTTGACAGGGTTAACCCAACAAGAGTAATTCTACTTAAACCAAATCTACACCGGTCACGGACTTTTAGCAGAATATCAGGGCAGGTTTTTTCAAAAGACTGCAACATGTCGTTGTGGTGAACAAATAGAAATATTTTACTCAAATGGCAGGAAAGATGGGATCAACACCAGAAAGCGCGTTGGACAAAAATGTGTTTTGACAGAGTTAACCCAACAAGAGTAATTCTACTTAAACGAAACCTACACCGGTCACGGAGTTTTCGCTGAATATCAGGGCAGGTTTTTCAAAAGACTGCAAAATGTCGTTGTGGTGAAGAAATAGAAATATTTTACTCAAATGGCAGGAAAGATGGGATCAACACCAGAAAGCGCGTTGGACAAAAATGTTTTTTGACAGGGTTAACCCAACAAGAGTAATTCTACTTAAACCAAACCTACACCGGTCACGGAGTTTTCGCTGAATATCAGGGCAGGTTTTTCAAAAGACTGCAAAATGTCGTTGTGGTGAAGAAATAGAAATATTTTACTCAAATGGCAGGAAAGATGGGATCAACACCAGAAAGCGAGTTGGACAAAAATGTTTTTTGACAGGGTTAACCCAACAAGAGTATTTCTACTTAAACCAAATCTACACCGTCACGGAGTTTTCACTGAATATCAGGGCAGGTTTTTTCAAAAGACTGCAACATGTCGTTGTGGTGAACAAATAGAAATATTTTACTCAAATGGCAGGAAAGATGGGATCAACCCCAGAAAGCGCGTTGGACAAAAATGTGTTTTGACAGAGTTAACCCAACAAGAGTAATTCTACTTAAACGAAACCTACACCGGTCACGGAGTTTTCGCTGAATATCAGGGCAGGTTTTTCAAAAGACTGCAACATGTCGTTGTGGTGAACAAATAGAAATATTTTACTCAAAATGGCAGGAAAGATGGGATCAACACCAGAAAGCGCGTTGGACAAAAATGTTTTTTGACAGGGTTAACCCAACAAGAGTAATTCTACTTAAACCAAACCTACACCGGTCACGGAGTTTTCGCTGAATATCAGGGCAGGTTTTTCAAAAGACTGCAAAATGTCGTTGTGGTGAAGAAATAGAAATATTTTACTCAAATGGCAGGAAAGATGGGATCAACACCAGAAAGCGCGTTGGACAAAAATGTGTTTTGACAGAGTTAACCCAACAAGAGTAATTCTACTTAAACGAAACCTACACCGGTCACGGAGTTTTCGCTGAATATCAGGGCAGGTTTTTCAAAAGACTGCAACATGTCGTTGTGGTGAAGAAATAGAAATATTTTACTCAAATGGCAGGAAAGATGGGATCAACACCAGAAAGCGAGTTGGACAAAAATGTTTTTTGACAGGGTTAACCCAACAAGAGTATTTCTACTTAAACCAAATCTACACCGTCACGGAGTTTTCACTGAATATCAGGGCAGGTTTTTTCAAAAGACTGCAACATGTCGTTGTGGTGAACAAATAGAAATATTTTACTCAAATGGCAGGAAAGATAGGATCAATCCCAGAAAGCGCGTTGGACAAAAATGTTTTTTGACGGGGTTAACCTAACAAGAGCAATTAGTAACTTCTATTTAAACCAAATCTACACCGGTCACGGATTTTTCGGAGAATATCAGGGCAGGTTTTTTCAGAAGACTGCAACATGCCGTTCTGGTGAAGAAATAGAAACAATGGAGAATTTCGTTAAGAAATGAAAATTATGGTTCAGATTTCGGGTGGAATGGCCAAAAAATTGGCCAAATTTAAATATTGTTGAGCTGATGCAGATTTCTTCCTCTAGGAGGGATTCTGTCAGAATGGTGGTTGAACAGTAACTAACTTATCAGATCGAGGAATTGGATACTGTTTGAAAACTATGAAGAGAAGGAAAGAGGAAACTTTTTTTCATTTTTGTGTCATTTTTCGACTGATGATGTCTGGTGTCTATATTGAATTTTGTTTCATTGTATTCTTAGAGAAAGAATGGACATATTGTCTTTTGTACCTTGCGGGCTAGGCCAGGTCGGGCAATTTCTGCTTATCAATTTGCTAGGACAAAATGCATGACGAAATTAGTTGATTGTCTATTATTTAATTTTGTTTCTATTATAAAAGAAAAAGAATGAAACAATGAAGTACTATAATGGCATGCAGTATCAGTAACTTACAAGATCTTATCTTACCAAGGAGTATATTAAAATAATTTTGATTCAGAACAATTCTTCAATAAAATTAATTTCAGTATCGGCATATGAAAAAAATGGCGGGAGGCTGTCTTTTTCAAACAGCAGCTAATGTTAAAGGCGTATAACTACTTGACTCTCTTGGCTCTTTTCTGATTTTCATTTTTTTTTTGTAACTCCTATTGTTACAATTTATCTCTAAAATAAGACATTAATTATATTTTTAACATATGTATTTATTGATATATAGAGGATCTCCCATACAACGATTTTTGTGGCGTTTTAGCGTGTGAATCAAATTCTTTCCTGAAACCCAATGGGAGGAATGTAGTCCTACTTTAAAATTTAATGATATTTAAATTCAATTTTAAACAAAATGGTTAAAGAATTCCAAAACTTTTTTAACACAATATGAATACTCTAATTCAAACTCTGTCAGAGCTATTGACTCTTCAGTTAGTCAGTTAATAGCACTAATAATTGTTTAAGCCAGTAATAGCACCGATCTGCAAACGAATTTGAATACATGAGAAATAAAACATAAGAAAGGCGCAGTTCGGGTCCGCGCCGTAGATTTTTCGTGAAACGGTCGAGTTAAAATCACAAAACAAGTCTTTCGTATTAATATGAAATTTAATTTTTAATCTCTTTGATACAATATTTACACAGAGTAGTATAATGGTTACAGAATAGATAAATCACAAGCTACCACAGACCCTTACTACATGCGATAAGCTTATAATTTATCTATTCTCTAACCATTATACTACTCTGTGTAAATATTGTATCAAAGAGATTGAAAATTAAATTACAAATTAATACGAAATACTTGTTTTATGATTTTATCCCGACGTTCTCACGAAAACTCTACGGCGTGAACCCGAACTGCGCCTTTCTTATGTTTTATTTAGAGTAGCTTTTGATGGCGGCATCTGTTGACAGTATATAGAACTACATTTCGCGTATGCACACTAAAACATTATTTACTACAAATGCTCATATTTCCCTTAGTATTCAAATTCTTGAATTCAAATTTTAATACAATGTTTTTTTACGTATTGTCAAGTATTCTGTAAGTTTCGTACAATTCGAAAGAACTGCATGTTATAATCAAAAAACATGCGGAGTTTGAAATTTTCAATTTAATACCGATTTTTACTTATGTTATGATAAATATTTTTAATGTCTCACTTTGGGTCCTAGTAATAATCCTCAAGCTCTATAAAATGACACCAGAATCAACCTTCTAGTTAAACGCGTTTCCACGCTACACTTATTTATAACCTCGCATAAAGCTACTTCATAACAATAATCCGCATGCGCCTACACTGGTACAATGACATCACAGGCGAAACAAAACACTCTGCGGCAAATTCTTACAAATATAATCTATCCGTTGTGGAGTCAACCATTCTTTTCGCATTATTAGTCTCGTAGTTATTAGCGATTCATATCTGACGGTGTTTTGCCACTCAATAAAGTTCGACCGAATATCAGTGTAACGAGCAAAAAGACGTTTTCACGTCAAAAATTTTAAAAATTATGTTCTGAATTCTAAGCGACACTAGATTTTAATTTCAATAAGTTCGGGTACATGGACTTTTTAAATCAAATGAAAATATAAAGTTAAGTTGTTTCATGTTTGTTAATTTGGATTTTTGTAATCTATTTTTCACTCACTTCCTGGTGTTCTAGCGTTTTGAAATTTTGTACACTTGTGTATTCAAGATGACAAAACACTATTTTAATATTTTCAGGACTTAATTACCAATTAATCTTTTACTTCACTTAAATTTTGATTCCCTATGTGTGACGCCACCTGGTGGTGAATTTAAAAGAAAAGTGATTTCGAGATTCCACAATATTTATACTAATGAATTATAAGTTTAAGTCTAGAAAGTAAAATATATAATAAAAATTTTTTTTAAATCTAATTTTTAGTACACAAAATCAAAATGTGTTTTTAAAAGCTGATTTATTAAATTTAT
>BGPR01008854.1:0-13868 GCA_013235015.1 Araneus ventricosus | reverse complement strand
GTTCCAAAAAATGAAGTAGAAAAGCGGTGAATGTCCCGCTTCACACTGATCCGCCTAGTTTTGGCGCAATGTGTTCCAAAAAATGAAGTAGAAAAGCGGTGAATGTCCCGCTTCACACTGATCCGCCTAGTTTTGGCGCAATGTGTTCCAAAAAATGCAGTGGTACAGCGGTGAATGTCCCGCTTCACACTGATCGAGGTTTTTAAAAAATAACGTAAAACACTTTTTTCAAAAATTGTATGTATAGGTACTATGATATATTTGTATGAACTAACATTGTATGGATAAATTGAATGAACATGATATGTGCATGCATAATTACAACTTATGTAAGTGCATGAACATAATCATTGTCCAAAAAAGTCAGTGATTTTTTTTTGCGCGACCCTTCCAATTTTTAATTCAAATGCGCGGTTTCTTAAACGTCTGAGGAGCAGAATTTCATGTGCTTCAAAATTTTGCTCTTCAACCCACTCTAATGAAGTGTTGAGTGCCGCCACAGCCTCAGAATGAGAAATTTTTATGGGGTTTACAGGGGTAACGTCGTCATCATCATCATCATCTTCTGCTGTTACCGTCCTGATAAAAAATTTTCGTTGTCTGTTAAAATTTCATTTCGAGCCAAACTGTCGTTAGCTTCAGAAGCCCACTGGAGGACTTCAGTATTAGATATCGGGTTCGTGTTTTGTAATTGGTTAATGAATGATGCAAGCTGAATTTCTGCAGTTTGCACATTTTCTTCAACTTCAGAATCAATAAAATCGGGAAGCAAATTTTTCCAGTTAGCCTGAACACGACATCTTTTAAATTTACATTTTTCAGTGTTTTCTCCAAGTTTTCATTGTGCAGAGGATCATTGAGAATGTTCGTAAGACGCAACTTGCATCATTCTCCATGGACCGTCCGGATTACCGGGGTTCTACTGTATATTGATGAATCTCATTGAATCACTTGCTGACAGGAATATTGTGAACTGAAAACTGCTACACAACCTAATATGAATTCGTAACTCGTTGTTCCTGCCTTTTCAACATTGTATTACTCTAAATCACGTGAGATTTAACAGCGTTATCTTCCTTACCATGAGTAACTTTAGCTCGGAGTCTTTGCCTAACATTGTTAAGCAGTTTCAATCGTATTACAAATTTCAAAGAATGCCGACGCGCCGCAATTTCCGCTAATGTGGAAACAATGCTGTTTTCAAATTTTCTCAATTTCTGTGCATACAATAAAATTCCTTGCATGAAGAAACTCCGTGCTAACACAGATAAACACTGCTGAGCTAATCTTGTGAAATAATGCAGTCATTTAGCCGCCATCAAATGATAAAATGACGGACGGTATATTTGCACGTTATTCTTTCCTCATATCCTTAAATTTTTATTTCAAATAAATGTCTTCGAAAATTCCTTTGTTTTGTAATTGCTGGTTAATAAAAAAGATTTTCTTTAAAAAAATTTTCTATAAAACACTATGTCGTATTTTAACATTAGTCTTCGAAAATATTTCCGGTCAATTTTTTTTTCCTCGTTCTCTATAAAAGTGAATTAAGTACCATTGTATTTCCGGTCAAACCAGCGGCAGTGGTCTCCCCTAAACTTTCTCGTATACTTCTCGAAAAAGGTGCTGTTTCCCCTCCCCCCGCGTAGAAAAAAAAATTTGAACCTATTGTAACCCAGGATCCAATGACTATCAGAAAATATTTAGGTAAAAAATCGAATTCGAAGAGATGCGTTCCGATTAAATGAATACCGATTTCTACTCTTTCTTGGCTTAAGGACAATCCTTCCGCGTGCACAGATTGCTACCAAGTGCGCATGCGCATGGAGAATCGGATGAAAAAAAAGCGCCAAGCAGGAGTCAATAAATATCGTGCACAGAAGATTGCGTTCAATACGCATGCGCGTGGAGACAGCGGACTCGTTGGAGATGCGATTATACAGACCGACAGACAGTCAACCTTTTGACGGATTTGGCCCAAAATTTTATACGGACCTACATTCATGACGATAAAACTGTGTACCAAATTTTATTCATCTAGCTATTCAAGTTTTTGAATTATAGTGTTCGCATGACCGCGGACAGATAGACAGACAGACTTCCCGCGGACGGATTTTGTCTAAAATTTGAAAGAAACCTACAAATTATGTTTAAAGACCACATACCAAATTTCATCCCCGTAGCTCTAATAGTTTTCGAGTAATCGTGTTCAAAGACAGACAGACATAATTCCAAAATTGTGTTTTTCGGACTCGGGGAGGTCTAAAACGTGGAGATTCGTCAAAATCTCGAGTTCGAATTTTTTGACGATTACAATACTTTCTCTTCGTATACTTCGGATACGAGAAAGTAAAAAGTCAAGATGCAAATATTTGACAATGTATGAAACAAATTTAACGTCAGTAAAGGAATACTTCAATGAAATAGCCGAAATGAAAATAACGTTTTTCACTACCTCATGACACTAATATATTGAAAAATTTGATGAGAAATAAGTTTAAGAAAAACGGTTTTTAGAACACAATTTTATCAATATACTAAAAAGTAGAACTTTTTACTACAGTTATTTTCTATTTTTTTAGTCTTCAATTTGTAAATCATTATTATTATAATATGGACTCCTGCAATAATTTTTTTCTCAAATTCACTAGCATGTGCACCCATCGCATGGAATCAGTATAACTAAAATTACAATTAAATATCTCGCCTTTACTAAAATTATTCAAATGTTTTAATGGTGCCAAACTCGCCATTCAAACTCTTCAAATCAACGAACCATTAAAATGGCTCAACGGAATGAAAAAATAAAAATTCTTACATATGCGCACTTTTTTTATGACCTCAAGGAACTTTCATGCCAAATTTGAAGAAAATCGAACAACACGTTTGATTGCGATTGTGTAACAAACAAATTTACAGACAGACGAAATGTTGAACGGTCGAGTTGAAAGGGAAACCTCGCTTCGATCGGTCAACAAATTACCTCTGTCAAACACGTTGAGTTTTCTGAGTTATTGTGTTCACATTAACAGGGACCAACAGAAGACTTCTTTGCAACTGAATGCCTCCAAAAGTTGATAAAAATCCTCCATTTAAATTTCATCCGCGTAACTGGTTTATCCTATTAACTTAACCCTTTGAGTTATCGTACTCACAGATCTACAGGTATTATTCCAAAATTGGTTTTTCTGACTCAGAGAGATTCAAAACGTGGAGATTCATCAAAACTTCGAGCTCGAACTTTTTGACGTTTACAACAATACTGTTCAGCAACGAATTTCGAGACTACCACTTTTGGACGATTTTACACCGGAAAGGGGTGTCACGCAATGAGTCATATGAGCGCATTTCCGGAGTTCTTTGTTAGATCACGCTCAGTAAAATGTAAACATCACCCTTACATTCTTCACTTTCCCCCTATTTTGATGAAAATAACTCTGCCCGGCGCATGCGCAAAAGCACGAAGTGTTTCCGAATGCGTTCCTAAATAATATTATACTCTTTATGCATTTCTTATACGAAAATTAAAAATTTGAATGCAGTAGCTTTCCCGGTTATAAAAAATGCAAGAATTAAGTAATGTCATTAAAATACAGTGGAATCTCCATCTAACGAAATCACTTGGTTCCAGTTGAAAAATTCGCTATAGAGAAAATTTCGTTATATGGAGATTAGAGATTTTTGCAGTTATTTAAGTAAATGTTACAAACCTTTTAGTATGTGCGATAAGTTCAAAAATATTTAATTATGACTTTCAATTAAAAATAAAGTAATATTTATTATAAATTTGTTAAAATTATACTAATTTTTATTGTATAAATAAAATGCTCAAAAGTGAAGACAATTCACCAAGTTAGAGAATAATATGTACTAGTACGGAAAAACATAAAATACGTATAGTCACATCCATTTGCTGTTTCCATCCCCACTCCATCCCGATTCTTGGAATCTTGACCAGTAGAAATGTTGCTCCCTCTGTAGAAACCCAGGTCCCCACAACTGCATTACCCTTCACATAGCATTCTATCGTTATGTGTTATCGCTGGAATGAACAATGCGAGTGGTTCCAGAAACATGAGCGATTTGTTTGCACAGAAATTAGCAACTTTCTTCAAAAATGACAAAAATCGAAAAGATAAAGGTCTGAAAAAATTCGTTATATAGAGACAACCACTTCGTTATATGGAGAATATTTGGAATGTTATATAACATTCCGATTAAAAATTTCGTTATAGGGAAAAATTCGCTGTAGGGAGACTCTACTGTATGTTCATTTTTGAAATCTGTATAATAAGGATTTTGAAATTCTTTAATAGTTAACCTTGATTGTTTTAGGTTTCAATTAGGATTCAGCGTGTCGATTTAGTTTTTGAATTTATTGTGCTTCACTCAGGAAGAAAAACGGAAGAAAATGTTAGATGTTATTTGATTGATGAGTTTATTTCCGTGATACGATTGCGATATCACACGAGTTGACATCAGTTCAAGGTTAGTACTGTTTATTTAATTTTGAGATTTCGGCATTTAACGTAAGTTCTAATGTTTCCATTGGAGTTTTGGCGCATTTGAGTGTATTAATAAGGTGACCAACCGTCCCCCTTTGGGAGGACAGTCCTCCTTTTGTAAGTTTTGTCCTCCCTCGAAAAGTGTCCTCCAACATGTCCTCCTTCTCGATACTTGAATTAGAAGACTGAATGTGTGGCGCTGCGGTCAAGAATTCAGACCAGGGTTGCCATATTGGCCTTTTTAAGGCCAAATTATGGATATTTGGCCTTTTTTACAAAGCCCTTGGCCTTAAGAATTTTCATTTGACCTTAAATTCGTTTTTGGTCTTTTTTGACTTTATTTTCGTTACTTGACTTTTAGAACAATTTTTAATTACTTATTCTATTGTTTTTTTTAATACATTTTTGATATTACACATTTCAAATGATATATAATGAGCTGTCCAACGAAATAGATCCTGAATAGAAAAATGACGTTTTAAATTTCTTTCACTTAAATTTTTGTTTAATAATAGAACATTGAACTTATACCTATCAAGTGGGATTCGTTTTCATGAAGGATAGCCGTTTTTCTAATAGCAAATGACGTTTCAAAACAGTTTGTCAAATTTGGCCTTATTTTTAAGAAGGTTTGGCCTTATTTTGCTGTTTTGATCCGGTAACCCTGTTTCAAACAGAGAAGTGAACTGACGAGATAGAGTTGAATGTGACTACAAAGCATATTTACGGATCCTACATAGTAGAGAATGAGGTTGCTTCTCATTGGCTCTCAGCGTCACGTGATTTGGCCTGTTTGTTAATGATGTCATAGCACCATGTTTAGGCGGGATTTTAATTATTATTTTGTCTTCTGCTATTGCATCATGAAGAAATTAAAACTACCTTCTGATTATGATTATTTGGATATTTTTAAGAACATGATGAATACATTTTCAGAATAAAACAAATAAAGGACGAACTTTCAGCGTTGGTAAGTACCGTTTAGTTTCACGACGTCATTTAGAAGCAAGCCAAGTCACGTGACTTTAAGAGCCAATAAGAAGCTACATCGTTCCCTAATATGTAGGATCCGTAAATATGCGACTATAAATATGTGCAGCAATTCAGTTTTTCGAATCATTCCTGGTTTTGTTTTAGATACCGACGTCGCTTTTGTTTATGTGAATAAATATGTTGCTAATAGCCGTCAAGTTGGCTATTTGCATAATTAATTAGCGGACCATACAAGTGGTGACCCGGACGTGATTAGGATTTAAATTATGAAAAATAAATATAATTGGAAAATAAACAGGTTGGAATTGATAAAAGATACGTGGAAATATTCAGCCCTGTTTCAAAAATGAGCATGTTCCATTGAAAATTTATTTATTTTTGTTCAATTTACGTTGTGCTGCCTTGGAACTAATGCAGCAAGTGAAAGGGTGTTTTCAATTGCTAATGATTTTCGGAAATGTGAGATGTTGATTAAATGTTGATACTCTAGTTGCAGCTATTGCCGTAAAATTCAATATAAAGGATTTTTCTTTTTCAGATATTTCCAATATTGTGTCAGACAACGACACATTGGCAAAAAATATTCATTGAATGGAAAGTCTTTTAAGTAATAAATTATAGGAATGTAAGCATAATTAAAATTTGAAATGTTACAAACGTTTTATTATGCATTTATCATATTATAGTGTATTCTGTATTATTATTGCAATGAATAAAATGTTTCTTTTATTTACGATGCTTTTTTCCAATTTATTTGTGTCCTTCTGTTCTTTGGAAAAGAAACCACCCACCTTAATATTAAGTGCTTCAAAAGTGCAAGAGAAAGGTTTTTTGAATACTTTCGTGTATCATTTAAGCCTTTAATAATACAGTAGTCTCCCTACAACGAAGTCTCCCTACAGCGAATTTCTCTCTATAACGAAATTTTTAATCGGAATGTTAAATAACATTCAAAATATTCTCCATATAACGAAGTGGTTGTCTCCCTATAACGAATTTTTTCAGACCTTTATCTTTTCGATTTTTGTCATTTTTGAAGAAAGTTGCTAATTTCTGAGCAAACAAATCGTGTTTCTGGAACCACTCGCATTGTTCATTCCAGCGATAACACATAACGATAGAATGCTATGTGAAAGGTAATGCAGTTGTGGGGACCTGGGTTTCTACAGAGGGAGCAACATTTCTACGGGTCAAGATTCCAAGAATCGGGGTGGAAACGGCAAATGGATGTGACAATACGCATTTTATGTGTATCCGTACTAGTACATATTATTCTCTAAATTGGTGAATTGTCTTCACTTTTGAGCATTTTGTTTATACAATAAAAATTATTATAATTTTAACAAATTTATAATAAATATTGCTACATTTTTAATTGAAAGTCATAATTAAATATTTTTGAACTTATCGCACATACTAAAAGGTTTGTAACATTTACTTAAATAACTGCAAAAATCTCTAATCTCCGTATAACGAAATTTTCTCTATAGCGAATTTTTCAACTGGAACCAAGCGATTTCGTTATAGGGAGATTCCACTGTATCTAGAATTTCATTAGTTGAGATATCTTCAGTTGCATTCGCTGTTAATTGACGAAACGTAATTTCAGAAAATCAATTTTTTGAATTTTCTTTTAACATAATAAATAATGTTTGTAAGTTGGATGCTTTCTGTAAATTGAGTTATCATGATGGGAAAATCATTCGAAACTCCGTACAAGGCAGACCATTTGACTTACAACTACCAAATTTGGCACGTAGGTACTTCTTGGGTAGCAGATGCTCACCAAGGAAGGACTTTTGAAAAAAAGTTAATTAGATTTTTAGTTAATTAAATATTAATTTAAATTTTAGCGTTTTCCCGTAATTACCCCGGAGTCTTTTATCGCATTAAACCTTTTGTACACCACTTCAAAATTCAGAAAATTAGCTTTTCAGTGATACCTGCATTATTTCCGAGCAATCTTTTCTTTAATTTTAATAAATTTTTCAAAATTAGTTTAAATACAATTTTGTAACAATGCGTTTCCCTTATATATCCGCGTACAGCATAATAGTAAGATTGTAAAAAAAATCGATCGAAATACAGTGGAATCTCCCTATAACGAAATCGCTTGGTTCCAGTTGAAAAATTCGCTATAGAGGAAATTTCGTTATACGGAGATTAGAGATTTTTGCAGTTATTTAAGTAAATGTTACAAACCTTTTAGCATGTGCGATAAGTTCAAAAATATTTAATTATGACTTTCAATTAAAAATGAAGTAATATTTATTATAAATTTGTTTAAATTATATTAATTTTTATTGTATAAATAAAATGCTCAAAAGTGAAGACAATTCACCAATTTACAGAATAATATGCACTAGTATGGATAAACATAAAATGCGTATTGTCACATCCATTTGCTGTTTCCACCCCGATTCTTGAAATCTTGACCCGTAGAAATGTTGCTCCCTCTGTAGAAACCTTGGTCCCCACAAATGCATTTCCCTTCACATAGCATTCTATCGTTATGTGTTATCGCTGGAATGAACAATGCGAGTGGTTCCAGAAACTGGCACGTGTGAGTGATTTGTTTGCACAGAAATTAGCAACTTTCTTCAAAAATGACAAAAATCGAAAAGATAAAGGTCTGAAAAAATTCGTTATATAGAGACAACCACTTCGTTATATGGAGAATATTTGGAATGCTATTTAACACTTCGATTAAAAATTTCGTTATAGGGAGAAATTCGCTGTAGGGAGACTTCATTGTAGGGAGACTCTACTGTACTTTTAATTGTTCTCGAGAGATTAAGCAAAAAAATAGTTTGATTTTTGAGTTTGTTACAAACATATTTCAAAACGTTGTATGTTTTATTAACATGATAATGCTTTTAGGTTGGCATTCTCTCTGTGTGGATGCAAATACCGTTAGTTACAGAATGCAACGGCGGATGCAATCAAGCCAAACGAATGAAACCTGCAGCGTTATTATGCTACGATGTTTCGCAATAGAGGTTCGAAGCTCTTTCTTTTTCTACCATTAGTTGTCTACTAACAACATGCTTCATACAGTAAATCTCCGTTTATACGTCTTTCTAGGGACTGACGTATAAATGAAAACGGTAGGAAAGAGTAGGGTAAAACAGGATACCCTTGATTCTGGCAACATTAGTTCTTATTTCTAGCGAACAGATACAGAATCACACTCTACTAGTCAAGAAAAAGGAACAGTCATAGTGGCGTGTTGCAGCTGTTGAATGCACTGCTTCTGTGAAGGTTTATTTGTTTTAAGCCGTCAACTCTCTAATGCTCGTTTGGTTTTAAACAATCCTTACTTAAAATCATTATACTTTTAAAAACCATTTTTAGTCCAGCTTATTATACGTTTACTAAGGATTTATACCCTATCAAACAATAAGGATTTACTCCAATAATTGCGCCGTTCTATTTCGTTTTCTGTAGTCTCTGCACTCGGTGTAAAATCGGGTACTCCAAGAAATGTAAGACCGGGACAGTTAGTATTGATGATTCTTCTGCTGGAGTCAATATAAACACATCAGACGTTGATTGTTTATATTTTAATGATGTATTTTCTAATTTAAATAAAGAAGAAGGGTAAATCCTGCAGTGGCGCGGAGAAAGAAGACAACTGCTTTACATGTGCATTTTGTAACTAATATTCTTAAATTGTCATATAAAATAAAAACGATTGCAACTGTTCCACTGAAAATCGAGTTTTCCTAATTTCTCAGGGGTAAAACCGGGCAGATTGACTTTTTTTATATAAAAATCATTGATAAAAAAATGTTATTCAACTGTGACTTTTCTGGAAAGATATTTTCTACTCTGATAAGCAATGAATATTTTAATAACATTTGACAAGCTCTCAGTCGAATATTTCAGCTCCAGCAGGCCTTCGAACATTAGGTACCCGGTTTTACCCCTCTTTCCCCTACAATCGAAATTTTACTAAACAACTTCAATTATTACAAATTTAATGCTACTAATTCAAATTCATTTAAAAATATTAATTTTAAAGATAGTACTAATAAATTACTACGTAGTATTGAAAACAATAATGAAATTTTAAAACTAAATATTTATCATAAAAGTGAGAAAATCATAATTGATTGCATAGCTTGATACGATTATACATATTTTATACGACTTAAGTGCACGCAGATGGGCGTGTAATTAAACATTGAATGATTTTCACTATTCTTTTGACGAAAGAAATAAATTCGAAGTTTTCCAATTGAATCCATTGACTTTTAAAGCAAGGTGGAATAATTTCATCATCGTAGCTTAAATTAGCACCCAGACATTTGTAACATACAATTTTCGAAGGAATCGAACCTGTGATCGTGTCACCACGGAGACATTGCCCTCCCATCGGAGCATTAAAGCTTGAATAAAAGAGTGAGCTGGTAGAATTATTTAATTTCATCATTGCAGCTCATTTGCATTTATTAAGTCCGATAAAACCGCATTTGCATAGTAACCAGAAAGAGATTATTTATTTATTTCTCCGCAAAACATGAAATCCTGGGTGAATATTAGGTATTCAAGACGCAGAATGTCTTAGCAGGTTTTTCGAATGACATGAAAAGAATCCGTAATCATTTTGGAGAATTTCGAGGAATGAAATTCACGCATGGGTACGCTTCCTCTATTATTTATCCAATGCCTGATTCTAATTCTAATCAAACTTTTTTATTGGAAAATAGCAGACGGAATCCATCGCGTTCTCGTTAACTTCTTTTAAGTGTATAGAATAAAAAATAAAGGAAGAATTTTATTCAAATTTAACTCGAGTTTTTATTTGTATTTTTAAAATAATCGGCAAAACCAGAAAACGAGTTGTCCAGTCACAACCATTGGACCGATTTCGCCAAATTTTGATTGGTATAAAAGTTCATGACCATTATAAACGTCATCTCAGTTCAATTTTAGAATTTGACATTATAAATAATTAATATCAAAATAGCTTTTTGGTTGCTTATGTTCATTCATCTGTTTTCAAGGTATTCACCTATACTGCTATGGCGTAAACAGATTCACCTATACGACATAAAAATTTCGTATACTTATTATAGCAGAAATCCAACTATCCGGCCTAATGTAGCGGAAGAACAGGCCGGATAAAAAAAGCCGGACATGCCGGACTCTAAGTACTCACTTTCTTCTCCATCCACATTTAAAGGAACCTTTTTTAAACCGAACCTGCACTTATTAATATTTTCTGACCTGTTAGTACAGACCATTTCTTTATAAATATTAGTAATGCACTGTATTGTATGTTTTAGAAATGTGGTACAGGAAAGGGAAGTCTAAGAATAAAAATATTGTGCACATCTTAAGAAAGGTATATGTAGGAAATTTTTAAAAAAACATGTGTAGCTTAAATACATATACTTTCAAAATAGACAAGACATTTAAGTCATACGAAGGCTTAGTTCTAACAGAAACTAATATACTTATTTAAAAAAATTGGAAAAACCAAAGACGGAGTCCTCCAGCTCCAACCACTGATAGGATTTCGCCAATTTTTATATCATGTGAAAGCTTATTTATTACCCCTATGGAAGTCACCAATGGTCACCTACCCCTTACCGCCCTCCATTTTCGAGAGACATCGCAAAATAAAATTTTGACAGAGTCCCTCATCCTCAACAACTGTACAGATTTCGCTAATGTATTTCGACACTTTGCAAGTATAGTTAAGGGCTATTAATGTTACTGAAGAACAACTGGTCACCGAAGGCGGCTAGTAGGAATTTAAATTTCAGCTGATTAAACAAATATTAATATCAGATATATGTATTTACATGTTAAAAATCTAGAGTGATTTCTTCCTTTGACTTCGCATGCTTTTACATAAGTGCATCATTTATGAAGCTTGAACAAAAATGATTCCGCGTGTGTGTTAAGCAACCAAAGATACTTTATATACCGGGTGACCCAGCGGTGACGTTTGAAAAACAATTTAATAGATGGCGCTAGTCGCGAGCAAGTGAGACCAAACTTGGTGCACTTGATCATTAGAGCGGGCAATTGTATAGGTGTGTGTTTCGTTAGCGAGCGGTGAGTCTAAGTGTGTTGTTCAGTTGTGTTTGTTACAAGCGAAGATGAATAAATATTCAACAGATATTCTAGTGTTTACTGTGCTAAATGGCCAAATGCCATGATAAAGTTAAGGCAGTTCAACGGGCATGGAAGGAGGAGTTTCACAACAAGAACTGGCCGGACAAAAATATTGCAGTCCACACGATTGACTGCAAAGTCTGCTCACGTGTGATGGATGGATTCAAGAACCACCTCACTGCTGTCCCTGTTAAATAAGGCGGCCACTTCTAACCCCTTTATCAATAATTGCTTACTATGTAGTTTCAATATATATCATTAAAATCCTTTCATCGCTCTTATTTGTTTTAAAATTACGATTCGTTTCAAACATTACCCGCTAGGTCACCCAGTATGAAGTTTGAACAAAAATGATTCTGTGTTATGCAACGAAAGTACTTTGTGTAGTTTACATACAGACAGACATTACAGAGAGATGAACAGAGAGGCAGGCAAAAACACAGGAGAATCTCAAAAACTATTCTTCACAGTCAGAGAGGTTTAAAAAGCTGATTCATCAATATCTTAATTATAAATCTCTTGATGATTTCAATACTTTGCGTACGAGGAGGTAAAATTCAAGATGGGAACATTAAAGTTCTGCGGCAAAATTGTAGAATATGAAAATGCGTGCATGTGTGCATGCGTGTCCTCATTCAGAAAGAAATACTTTTCATTTCAGATGAAAAATAAATACAGTAAAGCACCGTTTATTACGTCTTTCAAGGGATGGACGCGAAATGATTTTTTAAATGAAAAGACGTATAACAGAAATTTTACTCTTATTATTACAAATTTAATGCCATAATGTATATCCATGTAAAATTATTAATTTTAAAGTTTTAAGATAGTACTAGTATATTGCTACATAGTATGTAAATCAATAATTAAAATTAAACATTTATCATAAAAGTGGAAAAATTTATACCTTTATTGCTTATTTTGAGTGCTAATTCTACATATCTTATACGATTTATGTTCATGCAGGTAGGCGTTTAAATAAGAAAAGTCTTGAATCGTCGTCTGACGTGATGATTGCCTGTGAGTATTAAGTACATCATTATGAATCGAATTAGGTTCATTGGATGTTTTTTCACTATTCTTTTGACACAAGAAATAAGTTGGAAGTTTTTCAATGAAGTCGGTTGCATCTTTAAAGAAAGGTGGAACAACTCCATCATCATCACTTAAATTAGCACCAGAAATTTGTCTTCTATTAATTCATCAACTGTGAATAATTTGAAACTCATGATATCTTTATCACAGTTCACATACTAGGAACGGGGAAACTTTCACATTTTAGAACGGGCAGAAACGACGTATAACTGGAGCTTTGCGTCGTATAAACGAAGCGCTTTATCATTACAAAGAATACGAATGAATCCTGATTGTGGTGAAACGACGTATAAATGTAAACGACGTATAACCGGAGCTTTGCGTCATATAAATGAAGCACTTTATCATTACAATGAATACGAATGAATCGGGACTGTGATGAAACGACGTATAAATGTAAACAAGGTATAAACGGTGCTTTACTGTACTAATAAAACCATATTTTGTGATAGAAAATCAAGAGCATTCTATCTATTGTTTCGGTTTTTATTTTATCAAACCTATAATTGAATTTTAAAAAAAACCCTTTTCGGCAAGCTTGAAGGCAAAGGTAGATTCCTTTACGTTAATGTTACAAAAGTCATGAAATATTCCATACTGATCCATACAGACATAGCCAATGACTTTATTGTTTCTACACATTGCAATATTTACACTGTCATTTTGTTTTCATGTCATTTAATTTTTTGCTATATCAAGGTTTTATCATTCCATTTTTCATTCCAAAAAGTTATGATAGATTTATCGGTCAGTACATTGGTCAATTTTTTTATATCTCAACACATAATCATTCAACAGGTAGGAATCATAAAGAAATAAACATCTCAGCAGTGCAAATATCTCCTAGATAACATTAAGCCAGACTATCTGAAACAGTAGCAAGAAATTGACTCTTGGCACGAATGAAGAAAGACTCTAGATTTAAAAATTAACTTATTTAATCTAGGTTACAATATAATTGTGCGAACATTACTTTGTCATATGGTAAAATCACATGACATGGAAACAGTTAAATACTACTAGAATGGGCTCATTTAGAGAACTCCCTGGTTACAGAGATAATAGTCACTAAATTCTTAACATATAAGAGAATAAAACTATTAAACATTGTGTGTGGAAAATTTAATACGTGTTTTTAAAGCATAG
>BGPR01008853.1:0-61037 GCA_013235015.1 Araneus ventricosus | reverse complement strand
GTTTGCTATAAATGGATCTGAAGTTAATAGTAATCTATTAATTAAATCTTCTGATCTTGATCTGAAGTTAATAGTAATCTATTAATTAAATCTTTATTCGATCAATCCTTGATGTTTTCCTGGCGAGTAGTTCTCTAAATTTCCTGTTGTGCTTATTTCTGGCCTCTTGAACTTCTTCCGTAGTTGACCTATAGGAAGAATACACGAATCTATAATAGCTTTGCCGTGAAATAGAATTTTATGCACGCTTTTAAGGCCACTGAGTACCATGAGTACTCTCTAATGTACAGTGTACCCTCTAAAGTCCGTTATCACTCCAATAATTTCTGAACGGCAAGAGCTATAGTCATAAAAGTGGGGTCTAGGTATAATAAAGTTGCCATGCGCTACGCAAGGATACCGTTTACAGCGCCACCTGTCTGCAAAATTCCGAGTTAGCGTTTTTATCTCAAAAATGGTACAAAATATGGGGAAAAGTCAATTACAAAGTTGTTCAGCATGATCAATTTATTACAAAAAAACATCTTGAGCACAAAAATGATACAAATTAAAAGCACAAAACGCACATTTGTTTGATCGCGTTGAATAAACTGCACTTGCCGAAAATGAGGCTCATCTATCTGTCATGCTCAAAATAGTGTCCTTCAACAACAATACACATCTGGACACGGGACTGCACTTCCCGCTGCACATTGTACAACATGGCAGGTGACACGCTAGCACAAGCATCCGTAATACTGTTTCGAAGTTCCTGCAATGTTGGTGGAGGGGTTGCATACAATCGCTGTTTGATGTATCCCCACAGAGAAAAGTCCAATGGGTTCAGGTCAGGTGAACGTGGAGGCCATTCTACGCAACCACCACACCCAATGACTTGTTGCTGGAATGTGTCCCGAATGTATTGTTGGACACTTGATACCTTGTGCGGAGGGGCGCCGTCGTGTTAGAACCATACATTCCGGAGGTCACTCAACGGCAAATCCTCTAGAAAATCGGATATTACGTCCTTCCTTTTCTCCCGCGTTATGTCGCGTTACAATTTTGGGAGTTGCGAACCAAACGAATATGCATTTAACGCCTTCTATTTTTAACATTACTGTACGGAAGGTGTCTTCTCTTACTAAATCGATGATGCTGAACAACTTTGTAATTGACTTTTTCCCCGTATATCGTACTGTTTTCGAGATAAGAACGCTAACTCCGAATTTCGCAGCCGGCGCTGTAAGCGGTATCCTTGCGTGGCGCATGGCAACTTTACTATACCTAGACCCCACTTTTATGACTATAGCTCTTGCCGTTCAGAAATTATTGGAGTGATAACGGAATTTAGCGGGCACACTGTATAGTTCTATGGTTTCTTTTAGGTACTCGTAAATTTTTTCACTGTTAATAAAGAAACCGCTATTTATGCACTCTAATATGGCATGGAAGCGCTTTATAAGCTTAACGTTGACACCTGTTATTTCAGCATTGCAAAAAAACTTACGAGCTGTATTACCGTCATTAGTATTTCCAGTTTGTTGTTTAGGCATGTCTACTAACAAACCTAACTCACTCTTGAACTTCTATATTGCACTTGTTTTTTTTTTCTTTTCAGCCACTTTGTTTATTTTTATTTTCAGCTCCTCTAGCTTGCCATGATTTTATTTTGAGACGATATGAAAAGTGTAATATACATTCAAAAAATCTAATCCAAGTGTGGAGAGGTGACAGGCCCAAGGAAAGAAGATCCCTATTTACAGTTTTTTGCATGATGATCTTTTCATCATTCATCTCACTAGGCTTGGCACCACACAAGTAACAGGTCTGTGTTGATTCACATCCAGTACGGCATTGCAAATTTTGCCATCGATCATGCAGATTATCAACGTTGGTTTTACCGATACTTCCATGTCATTTATACTAATTTTAGTAGGTAACAAGGATATTAGTTGCTCCTTGATCCTCTTGACTTCTGTCTTAATAACATACAAAGTTTCTTTGGAAAACATAAACTTGAAGGGACGACAATATCTTGTAGAAGATGGGGAAGGCAGTGGCGGTTTTCCGCACAGGTGCTAGAGGCGCTCGCCTCGTGCCTTCAGTTCCTGAGGGGCCTCAAAATCTCTTCAACGTACATCGCAGTGCTAAAGTCAAGGTTAAGTTACAAGTTTGGGTAGAGTGAGAGACCTGAAAATCTCTTCAACGTACATCGCAGTGCTAAAGGCAAGGTTAAGTTACACGTTTGGGTAGAGGGAGGGACCTCAAAACAGTTTTGTGCCTGTGGCCTTATACTGTCAAAATCCGCCACTGGCGGAAGGGCTTTGTCATACAATCTTCTTAATTTTTTTGGTCATTCACTGAGTATATCTCGATAGGCACCATTGATATACTAAATAAACTTTCATCAGAGCAATTTTCACTTGAAAATTTCTGCTTGTATCTACTTTGTTCCGCCCCATCACAACCCCACTTCCACAATAATATCCAGAATTTTCAAGTCTCTTATAGATTTCAAGACATCTTCTTGCACTTTGCATAATAGTGTGGTCCATTAGGGATTGCAATTTTATTTCTGCAAAGGTTTCTATTACATTGACGTCACTCGGATAGCTCAACTGTTTTGCCGCTTTATTTTTTGACATGCAGGATACATGTTCTTATGTATTTTGTTTGTTTTTTGCCGTATTACTTTATATTGATGTGTTGACAAATTTGCGTCGACCATCAATGCTAGCGCTTGGTCTTCAGAAAGACTACTTTGCTTTGGGCTTGAAAAACGCTTCCTCGCTTATTCCTCTTCTCGGAGAAAATTCGCATTGTTCTTTTACAATTGCTGCTGAATCTCTTTTGCCTTCTCTGCGAAGCTGTACTTCAGCAGCCATCGATATCTCTTCCTGGCTTAATGTTTCCAGGATGTGTTTAATTCTCCATCTTTTTGTTTTGGTACTGTAACTTTCGAAATCTTTTTGTGGTCTACCAGCTCTTCTACTCAATCCAGGATGTGAAATAGTTTCTATACTCGCTGTGGCAATATCAGGAAATGATATGCATTCATCTAACCACAAAGAATTCGTTTTTAAGAAGTCATCCTTTTTCCTGCCCGACTTCAACCATTTTTGTTCAATTTTTTGACTTAAACTCTTCTGATTTTAACTTTTAAACTGTCTTCTGAAAGAGACGGGCACCAAATTCGTGTAATATATAACTTAGCAAAGCATTCGTTCTTGATTCTTTTGCGTTAGCAAACCAAACGTCGAAAAAATTTCGGCGCAAAATTTAAGTAGTCATCAGTAATGAAGGAAAATTTGTACGAGTTCCGCAAATATCCGCAAGATAATTTAAATATATCCAATAGCTTACAAGTAATTCTTTCAGGAAAACACAATTACACACTGGTATAATGCGATATAATATACTAAAACTCAAGTTCAAACTGATTTATACGTTTTTCTCACTCGGAAAAAAGTACGATCAATTCTTATGGTGCTCATGATTAAATAAAAACATATATTAAAGTAAAATCTTATGTAAATTAACCTTGATACTTCTACGAAAATAATATCAGTACATAGCCACCACTAGCACACAGAAACACAGCGTATTCATAGAAGCAAACTCCAATGATTGAAACGAACTCTTAGAACACTTAACAGGTAGAGCGCAGGTGGTCGGTCTGTTCGACTTATTTTTCTATTGTTTGGCGCGGTTTCTTGAAATATAAACATTAGTTCCAGAAAATATTGTTTATTCCCTTTGCAAATAAACAAAAATTTCACCTGCGTAGAAAAGTAAGAAAATTCACGTTTGTCCCTCTAGATTACGAAAATAACACACTGTGCGTCGGCGAGAAATTAAGACTTTCGTCGGCAAAAATCTTTGCCATTTTGGGAGATGTTGAGAGCAGGGTATCAAGGAATCTAATAATTTTAATCCCATCTTTAAGTTATTATATAATAAACAGTCGAGATAAGCGATTTGTGTCGAATTTGAGGACTGATTAACGGTTAGGTCAACAGAATGACCGACATCCTTTTAAATTGTCGTCTATTCGGCCAGTAGTTCACACCACATTTGATAGAATATCCGACAAGACAACAAGTGAATCAGATGTCGCATTTTGCCGATTGTTTTCCATCGGTCGGCTAAGAGATCAACAAGAAAGATGAAAATTTGTATGTTTTTTTTATCGACTGTTTCGATCACTTTTCGGTGGAATTATTAGGTAAAACTAAAGTATCTGTATTGCACAAGAGTGTGGCTATACGTAGTGGTCATTCCTCTCAACGGTCATTTTTGTTCGTCGTGGAATTTTTCGGCCCATAATAGACAAAATGTTAAAATAAAATCTATTAACGGCCAATCAAACCCCTCTGAGCAGTCGGGTTTGTCGCGCGTTCAAATACTTTGCTTTCATCTCTCCAACTGTGGACATTTTATAAAAAAAATCGAGGAAAGAAAGAAAAAAATTCATACACTCAAAAACAACACAAGAAATCAGATAGAAATTTAATCATTCCTTTCCCAATGTGAAGAGAAAAATGAATTTCGGACTTTACCAGGTTTGGGCATAAAGACAATTTCCCTTGGAACGGTGGGTAACCAGTGTAGATAGGTTTTTGCGTATTACATACTAAACGTTCTCTTCGACTAGCTTGTTCGTCGGGAATATAAATTCAGTTGAATCTCATGTGCATAATTTTATTTTCATAGTTGCCTTAAAAAAGCAATTTTAAACTTCAAATTATTATAGACACTTAGCCCGTGTTCTGTTAGTAGCTTTGCAATTAAAACACAACAACCATAAGATTACTAAATATGTTACCAAATATAATTATTACCTTAGAGGACTTCGTTTGCAGATTTCATAAAAAAATTGATGAAACAAAAAAAAAAGTAAAATCCATTAGGATATTACCTTAGCTTTCAATATTAGAAGTTAAACATGGAATTAAATATTATCTGCGTAAACACTGGCAACGGTTTGAATCAGATCGCAACAATGAAAAGCATTGTTTTAAATTATGCCTAAAAATATTTTTACAAATTTATTAAAATTAGAGAAAAAAATAGGGGAACTTCATTGATATCATTAAAAAGATAAGTTTTTAAATTTTCAGATGGTGGCTGGTACTGATCAAAAATACTATTTTAAACTTGCATAATAAACGTGGAAAATTCTTATTTGCTAGCTATGCTTGCAAACTGAGATGAATTAGTAAAATCGGTCCAGCTGTTGAGACTGGGAACACAGTCAAGGTTTCCCCTCCTAGAGAATGTACAATGAAGTAGAGTTTTTGCTATTTTCTCGTAAATAAAGAACTGAGATGGACAAGTGACCATTGACGATGTATTTACGGTCGTGAGCTTTCATATAAAATAAAAATTGGCGAAATCGATCCAGTGGTTGGGGGGGGGGGGCGGTGACTCTCTCAAGAGTTTTCCCCATTGAGAACGTGTAGAGAAGTAGTGTTTTTCCGATATCTCTTGAAAAGGGAGGTGATGAGGGATAGGCAATCTTTGATGACTTTTCTAGGGTCATGAGCTTTGATATGAAATAAAAATTGTCAAAATCGGTTCATTGGTTGAGACTGGGGATTAGTCCTTTGGTTTTTCAAATTATTTTAAATATATATAGACTAGCCTCATTCGGCGACCGACTGTTCGTCCGTAATATTAATAGCTAGTAGCTTGCAACATGGTGAAATAAAGTGGCGAATTCGCGCTTGTAGAGGCTGAGGGGCTCTGCCAAAGTTTTACTTTGCAATATATTTTGAAAATAGAAGGTGGTGGGTGGCAGGAGACCATTGATGAATGACATATCTAAACCTCATATGTTTCCGTAAGAAATAAAAATTATCGACATCGGTCCCTAGTGGTTGGTACTGGGGGACTGGTCCACTGGTTTTGCCAATTATTTTAAACTAGCCGCTTTCGGCAACCAGTTTGTTCGCCGGGAATATGATTTCAATTGAATCTTGCATCATTTTATATTCATGGTTCTCTTAACAACGTAATTTTAAACTTCAGATTGTAGTAGATATTTAACCTATGTTTTATTAGTGACCTTGGACCTCTTCTGTTCATTGTCTGCATATATGTTCCTAATGGAGTCAAATAACTGACCATGTCGTGTAACTTCTAATTCCATGTTTCGCACTATCTTCACTTTCTTATTCCTCTTGTAAAATCCGCATTTGATTTCAACATTAAAATGACGCAACACATTTTATGACTTGCGGCATGTTAGCTGGATTAAAACATGCCAAAAAAAGAATGAAAAGATAGCAACCATAATCATTCAGGTTAATGAATATATTTCTTAATATAAGTAATACGTATCTCAGAAAGCCTGGTTTAGAGATTCCACAAAAATTTTCATGAAATAAAATATGAAAGCAAAATGTATTAGGATATTACCTCATCTTTCAACAATGAAAGAGAAACACACAATTAAATATTTGTTTAAACAATGAAAACGGTGAGAATTGCGTTGCAACAATGAAAAGTATTGTTGTAAATTATGCCAAAAACATTTTTTAAAATTTATTAAAATTAGAGGAAAACTTGTACGGCAACTTAATTGATATCATTGAAAAGGTAATGTTTTGAGTTTTCAGATGGCGTAAAAATGATTTTCGTGCTGTAACATTTTTGGAAGTTATTAATGGAAAACGCCAAAATTTCGCTTATTTTTAATTAATTAAAATTTTAAATAAAATTTCAAAAAAAGGGCTCCGAGGTGCACATTCCCACCCTCCAAAGTAGGTTTGTGCCAAATTTCGTAACTCTAGGTCCAGCGGTCTGCCCTGCAGAGAACCAATAGACACACAAACACACACATTCTCCTTTATTATTATTAGAGATATGAAAATATACATTTATTGGTTTAAAATTTGTTAATAATTATTTTCACTTGTTTCGGCTATTATTTTATTTTGTTACTAGCCGCCTTCGGCGACCAGCTTGATCACCGAAAATATAATTTTAACTGAATCACTAACTTAGCTTTGCACTTGTTCTGTTTCTTGACTACATTAACGTAAACTACGCATTTGATTTCAACATTAAATTGGCGAGGCACATCTTACGTCCAGCAACGTGCTAATTGGTTTAAAACACGCTGATAAAAATAATAGCAAAGATAATATTTCAGTTCACTAGATTATTTCATTATATACTTACCATCTTGAGGACTTCATTTACAGATTTCACAGAAAAATTGATCAAATAGAAGAAGAAAGTAAAATCCAAAGAATATTTTCTAAGCTTTAAACAATGTAAGATAAACACGCAATTAAATATTTGTTTAAACAATGAAAACGGTTTGAAATGCGTTGCAACAATGAAACGTATTGTTGTAAATTATACCAAAAATATTTTTAAAAGGTTATTAAAATTAGAGAAAAAATCGAACGACAACTTTATTTATATCATTGAAAAGGTAATTATTTGCGCTTTTAGATGGTGTAAAAATGATCTTTGTATTGTAATATTTTCGAAAATTATTAAGGAAAATGCCAAAACTTTTCTTATTTTTTAATTAATTAAAATTCGAATTAGGTTTATTTAAAAAGCCTCCGAGGTTCACATTCCCATCTTCCAAAGAATGTTCGTGCCAAATTTCGTAGCTCTAAGTCCAGCGGTCTGCCCTGTAGAGCGCCAACACTAACAAATTCTTCTTTATTAGTAGTAGAGATGAGATTTAGATAATAATCTGCAAATTTTTTCCAATATTAGTGCGGTACATTTCATTTCCTAAGAGATTTATGTTCATAATTCTTCATTTTCTATTATTGCTTGTCGTTCAGTCAGACAATTCTTACTGCACCAACATTATACAAATAGCTAATTCTTCCAAATAATTAATTATTATAATCAAATTCGCTAATTAATACTTCATTACCTTTAATTAAATATAAAATTAATTATTATCTGTTATTTTGAAGTTACCTAAATTAGAAAAACTTTGCTTGGGCCCCCCCGGGTCGGAAAATTTCTGGCGCCGCCTCTGACAGATATGTGTGGCATTGCTAACCTAGGTAAGTATCATTTCAGGCTTTCTAATTGCTAATTTGACTCAAAAATGGTTTTTTTAGAGGGGCCAAGATTATGTTCTTCTAGGGGTGCTATTAAATTGAAATAATAAATCTAAAGTGCTTTGTACAAGTTTTTCAAATAATGTTGCTTCTAGATTAGAAAATGGAATGAGATTTAAAGCACCTTACATTCAAGACCCGTGTTATAATTTTTTCTTTGAAAAAAGTACAATTCATACAATTTCGCGATGTACGTAATTATAGATTGATTTAAAAGGATTATATTATGTTATTATCGCGTTGAATTATATTTCACACTATTTTATATATTTAAATATTATATTATTTATTTATTTATCATTATATTATTACTCGGGATCGAGCTCCGAACTCCTCAGATTATTTTATGGTCACCCTATATAAAAATAAAAAAGGCTTGGAATTGTTCAAGTTGTTTACAACCAAAGCAATGATTCAGATCACCTCTAGAAAACATAAAGAAGATAGTGAGGAATTATTGAATTCCTGTCAGCAGTGTTTGAAAAGTTGAAATTTTGGATAAATATTTAGTTCTCATTAAAATTTTGAGCGAAATTTTCTCTTCAAGACTACAGCGGACAAAACATTTGATTGAACACACGAAACATCTAAATTTTTCGGAAGATAAGAGAAATTCGATGCTTATCTGACAGTTCAAAAACATAAGCAAAAGTAACTGAAGTGAAAGAATAGCTACGAGAAAATATAATCTTGAAATAAATGAATATTAGAAATGATCCTATTGTCTTATTGATTTATTACTTTAAATTCGAAAAATTCAGATTGCGAAATTTAGGCCAGGTATTACGAATATTCAGATGCATATTTCATGAAATATAAAGAACGGGATTGAATATTTCCACTCTAATGTGTAAATAATTTCATTTAACAAATAAAATATTTTCCTTTAAATGGAACAGACTATTATGAAATAGCGTAACGACCTTTAAGAAACGTCTTACCTGCATTTTTCACTTCGTTTTTTCGAGCTGGAAATCTCCTACAAGATTCTCACATTCTGTACTAATTTCTGGGATGGCTTTTTATATCCTGAAATAATCATGAAAAATGCTTGGTAATTGACAGAAAATATTATTCACTCCAAATTTACAATAGTCATCTTATTTTTTTGCTGATTTCGAAATCATCACTTATTCGATGATGGAATCTTATCGTTGTTATATGTTATGCTTTCAGGGTTTTATTCTATCTGATAAATTTCTCAGCACTTCTGCAAGATATAGGTCAGGAAAGAATTTCTTTTGAAAGATGGATATGAATTGTAAAATTACCAAAACATCCGTTTCCCTTTAGGGCTTTCAAAATATATAGTTTTCTTAAAATTCTTGATTTGGATATTTAATTAACTAAATAAACGTTTATTATTATGAAATTTATGATGAGTAGATAAAGAATCTACTTCCGCCGTTGCGACTAATATTTATTCAGATATCTTGATAAATTTAAGGAAACTAGAAAATAAGCTTAAAGAAGAACAAAGATATTATTATCGAAAAGGGTTATTACTATTATTATTGTTCTTAGCAATAGTATAAAGCCTATTATTATTATAATAGAGCTAAATCATTCGAAACCCAAAATGTATTTATTAAACATAAATGCATAATTAACTAAACCTAAACCTTAGTAAGTTTTTAAGGGGGAAAACTACACTTGTTTTTAAGAAAATAAGTATTGATTCAAAACATTATTCAACGTCGGGAACGTACAGAAAATACTACCTTCTCTACGCATTAAATCTGAGACCGTGACAACTTGCTGGTAGAGTCCGGTGTCGGGGGAAGAGGATCGTATGTTTGAGACCCAGTTGTACAGAAGATCTGCCGGGTATGTGGGCTTGGTACATATTAAATCTACCGTCGCAGTCAAACGCCTTCACGTTGGCGTGGTATAGAAGTTTGGAGAGTGAGACGCCGATTCGGATGTCGTCATCAGAGTGAGGCTCAAAATTACGAGACCCATTCCAAAATAGCCAACCATCGTGTAGCTTCAATACGGATGTTAATCTAATAATCAAATCAAATTGTTCTTATAACATGATGACACCTCGGGAGGAGGCACCACAAGTATGTGGATGAGAAGTTGCCTGAAGCAGTAAGCAGATTCTCGCTTCTCTAGGAGGTACAATAATGGTGGTGTTTGCCTGGCTAATGGGTCCATCACTGATGACGGGAGGTACCCTTTCGAGAGAATTTGTGCATGTGCCGCTCGAAATGGGGGATGTTTTGCAGAGATCACATTACCTATGTTATTGTCGTGGCGGTCCGGTTTTCCCGGATAGTAAGGCAGGGCGGGGTCTCTCTTTGTGGCTATTACATGATGAAAGCTATATCCTTAATAAGTGCACTGAAATAAAAAAAAAAGATTCCTTTTCCGTGAAATAACAAATTAAATACTAGGTATATACCGCAATAAAAATTACAATTCATTAGTCTACTGAAAGTATTAACGAACCGATGCGCATAGGACTGAATGGAGAGATTGAACTTTAAGGTTCTTTAGACTTGTATAGCACATTATGGTTGAAGTTCACTAAATTGTTTCAAATTATGAGAAGAATCTAATTTAGAAATTGGCAGAGGAAAAAAAAAATAAATAAAGGGAGAAGACAGTACGTACTTGCTATATGTGTATGTTTGTTGCTTAGTGAAGAGGTTATCGTTAATTTCATTTTTCACTATAGAGACAGCCTAATGGGGTCTTTTTATGGGAGCTAAATGAATCTTGAAAAAATAATATTCCTATTTTATTCCCAGTCCCTTTTGTAGGTTTTAGTAGGAGTGACCCAAAACTAGCACTGGAGTAGTTTCATGATTTTAAGAAAAGGATAAACGAAAGCATTCCTTTTCATTCCATTTCATTTTTTTTTTGCGCAACTCAAGCCTTGAAAGAGCAAGGTGCATAAATAGGGCCTAATTTTACCATTAGGTGATCCTAACCAACTGCCTAGGGGCGTTTTTTTTTTTTTTTCATACAACGAAAGTTTTCTCATGAAATTTTAGAAAGATAATTCCTGAGACGTCGTTGGGCAGATTGACGTAAAGGATTGTAAGTAACAGCTAGATAAATTTCAGAAAACACTTCAGCAGTTGATGTCCTAGTAAATATATGCCAACATAAATTAGAAATTATTGTACACAATTCATTTATCTCATTACACAGATTCCCAATCTTGCCAGAATATGTAGCCAATTCAGAAAGTGGTTTTTTAAAAAATTGATATTGGTAAAAGGAGAACTCGCGATCTATACAATCGCTGAAGAAAGACAGATTGATCTGACTGATATTGGAATAACTGTACACGAAATTGTAGTTGACGGATTATTATAAATACAATAGATTTTTTATATGCAAGAGCAATAGCACGAGAAATCAATTCCTTAAAAAATATTGAATTTTAATATGCATTAAATTTTACTGCAAATGTATAATGTTCTTGTTAATGAACAATATTGATTTTTTTTCCTTTTATCGCCCAATTTATATATTAATTTCTTAATTTTAAAAATCAATAAGTTTTTACTTCCAATTTGTTTAAATTTCATTATAAAAGTGAATTGTATAAGCACGCATTGATAAGGGACGTTTATTCTTTGCATAGAGATGTCTGGTAACCTTGAATAGTCCTGTACATGATTGAGCAACATTAAAAAAAGTTTTCAAATATTTTATAAAATAGCAATAATTATAATGTTAATTGCATTCGCTTCTTTTATTATTTGGTTCTGATACTGATAGTAACAATTTTTTCTGAGCCAAAACAGTTGTTGGGAGGTCGTCTAAGTAATGAAGAAGGGGGGTGGAAGTGTGCAGTTTCTTGGCAATTTTTAAACAGCATTTTCAACCAGAAATATTAATTCGGTATCAAAATATTAACAACCATATACATAATTTAAATTAGTTTTAATTCATTTGGTACTTTAAAGTTGGACAATCAAGAGGAAAAAATTCTTGAAAAATCATTCCTTTAACTGCGACCAAAATAATAGCTTCAGTGATTCAACATTTGGATGTATATTGGAAGTTACCCTTTTTTGACATTAATTACCACTATGCAGTGGCGGATCGTCCATTAAAGCTGCAATCCCCCTGAAATTATTTTAAAAGCTTGTGTTTTCGTTTTTATTCTAATTGGCTTACTTTTTCACTTCGAGAGTTCAATGATAAACGAAAATTGCAAAAAGTAATAAAAAACGTAAAAGGAAGATGGAAAATCAATCAAGAACTAAGAGACAGACCAGAGCTGCATAGAGTCTTGACCCTCCCTAAAGGATCAAAATTCGCGCACTGAGCAACGCGAAGAGCTCAGTTCGAAGGAAAAAGCAACCCTTTCTCCTTTGAAATTAGATGCACTTGAGCTGCGATTTTCACAGCTCTCGTTTGGCGCGACTTCCTCATTTGGCTTTTTCTTAGTAGTCCAGTGATTAAGTAGTTTTTTTAAATCAAATTCTGGAAGAGTTCTAATTTTTTGCTGCTTTGTGTTTTTGGGGTGATGATTACGAATCTTAGGCTTGCTACCAAAAATTATTGTTGGAATTTTAGTTATTGCCAAAAAATAAACATGAAAAAAAATTTCCCAGTTTTTTGCTTATAACTCAAAAACTATCAATTTTTAGTATACCAAAATAATCAGCACAAAATTTCCTACAACTTAAGTCTTCTTGATTACGGGACACCTTGCCCCTGGTCCCGGAGACGAGTCCATTGTCAGGATATACAACTTAAGTCTATACAACTTTTTCAGCACTTCTTGTTTCTGAGCTGACGAATCGCAAATGCCAGCATGTTAGATTTCTTAATTTAGTCTCTCAGGTGAAATGATGAAAAGTATTCCAGAGTCCTATCAAGAAGCTTAACACAAGGAATTTCTTTTTAAGCTAGGTAACATTTCCTAATTTATTTTAATTCATTTGAAGCAAAGCAGCGAAGTCATCATTTCATCATAAAACAACTGATCAATTAATTGGGTTTTCTGGTGATTTTATATTAGATTATTTGAACACACAGAAAAATATGTGTAGTGTCACGCTATTACGGAGCATTTTTTATTTTGTTATGCTTTTTTTTCGTCATGCTGTATGTATATAAAATGTCTGGCAAAATAGGAACCCACTACATGCAATCGTGCAGTAAATCTCTAAATATCCGATTCAACTTCGCAACGACAATGAAGGTAAGTAATAGACATAAAACTTTACTTACCATCTTTTAATACTAAATAAAAAACAATTGTTGTTTTTTTTATTCAGAAATTTAGATTTTGGTTGGGAAATTAGCACTAATTTTTATTAAAATATAAAAATAAAAGCATAGAAAGTAATTTTTTGTAAATAAATAAAAAATAAGTGAAGAATACTCTTTCAGGTTCTTTAAGAAGATGCTTAGATTAGGCAAATATTTTTCATGAAAAAGAAAGGAAATGAAAATTTTGTTCGCCCAGTGTTTTCTTAAAAATAATTTTTTCACTCATAATTAAAACACAACTAATTTAATTGTACGTTGTTTTTCTAAATCCTAAATTTACGAGACATATTCATAATCAATAAATGTTGCAAACAGAATATAGGTTAAGGGAAAATACCAAAATTTATGAATTTATTGAGAGAAAACTAGTTTATAAAAAATTAAATTTCTGCAGGGAAGCTCGAAAGAAAGAAATTGAAAGAAAAAAAAATAGACACTGGTAAAACTAATCGAACGCATTTAAAGTTTGGAATAAGGGTTTACTATCTCAGAGTTTCTTCAAATTTCCCCCCTCGTGACCCCTTTTGAGTGGAAGAAATTATCGCGATAAATTTTCATCAATAAAGTTCTGACGCGACCCCAAAGTTGAAAACTAAATAAGAAAAACAGTTGCTTAGTAAATTTTAAAATCAAAATGATTTTCTTAATTACATTTGCTTACAAATATTGAAGATCTGACGGTGAAAGCCCCTTTGAGAGCTGCCGCCACCTTAACATTATTCTATGAGACCCACAATTAAAGACCACTCTAGTTTGGAAGAATGATTAATGTACTTTATTTGAGTACATGGATATACTATGGATATATAGACTACATGGATATATATAGTTAGTCCTGATAATGAAAATAAAGCAACATCTTAACTGAAATAATAATAAATTTAAATAAATCTAATCAATTGATTTGAATGAAGTTAGGAGAGTAACTTTGATGCAATCAAAATATATCAGGCATCAAAAAAAAATCGAACTGTTGGGTTCACAGAGAAAAATCGGCTAATAAATTCCCGATTAACCTCTTCAAGAACGTCGTCATATACAAGCAAGTCCGTAAAGATGTGACGCACGTTGCCTCGATATTCTTCAGATTTTGAGTAACATATAAGGAAACATTTAGATGGGCAAGTTTTTCTCCTATGTAGTAATTAAGCTCGATTAATTACTTAGGTTTAAATTTATCCTTAACTGAAAGAATTTATTTTCTGTCTAACACTTTAAACCAAGAAATACTGTACAAAATCCGTAACAATAGTGCAAATATTCATTGATAATATAAATGGACAAAGAAAAGACTCGTGAAATTATTTGGTAACTGCAGCTGAATCGATTTAAGGAACTAGAATCAATGTAATAGGTTCTTGTTAGTCTTGACTACAATTCTCGTTTTCCGTAATGTGCCCATCTTAAAGAATTCCTGTCGATATTTTTTAATATTGAGAGATAAAATATATCAAACTACGCACATTTTTTCTTTCGATATTATCCAGATCTGATCATTCCTTTTCCGAGAGTTTAGACATGAAGAGATCAGATTTGATGCTGAGAAACAAATTTCTCCAGATCATACCAGTACGGCAGGCAGATTACAGATGTTGTCAGGAAGTTTCTTTCTAGGATTCACTTCAAATGCAACTCTTTTTTCCCCTCACATTTTGTAATAAAATTCTCTAAACCATTTTTCTTTCCTTGTTAAATGGTATGTTTGCTGGTGCATATACCATAAGCGCTGCTGATACTTTATTATAATACTCAGCAGTATGAAAGTATATCGTTTAACCATTTCGCGACTAACGGGGCGCACAAGTCCTGAAAGAACTTTAAGACATACATTTTGGAATAGAAATGCTCCTTGGGCTAGTATTTCCACTCAGTCCTGCTATGTTCCAAAAGTTCTATTTTATTCTCCTCAGTTTTGAGGAGGAGTTTTCATTAACAGAACTTGATGCCACTTACCGGAGGTTGCTGCATTGCGTTTTTTTTCCCTCACAGTATTGATTCAGCTTATTTGAGAGTGTGTAAGCTTTGTTTCCGAAAAATATCGTGTAATTTCAATAAAAGTTTGATTGATCTAAAAGTAGTGATAATATGAGAGAGCTGGCGCAGTAGCGATTTCAGGGCGACAATAAACACCCTTTTAAAATAATGGTGTTCTTCTGCAATAAAATATCACCCCCACTTTATGAAACAATGGCATCGAAATCCCCATTAAAATCGAACCCACTTTCAGAAAAGCGATGGCTCTATTTTATCCATACTAATTTTCTAAAACAATGGTACTGAAACCTCCCATAAAAATCACAACCCCATCTAGAAAAGTGATGGCTCTGTTTTATCCATTTTAATTTTCTAGAACAATGGTGAAAAAACACCCATGAAAACAGACCCCCACTTTTGGATGCAATGGTATGGAAAAAACCCATAATTCATCAACCCCCTTTTAAGAAGAAAGGTGCGAAAATTGCTATAAAACCCCAACCACTTTTTAAAACAATGGTGTGAACCAGCACTCTTCTCCAAAACTTTTGATAGCAACGCAGCCTCGAGACTGCGTCACTTTTTAATTGTAAGGATATTAAGGTATTATGATCTTTTAATAGTTTTTGAACTATTAAAAAAATATGCGTAATGGTGTTTTTGGCCCAGATATTATACAACCTGGTGACTGTGACTCAACTCACTGAACTGTGCTAATCTTGATGAAATTATGGTCCATTGAGAGGGTCATAAAATGACACTTGATTACATATTGCAGCTAATAATATACAAACTATTTTTCTATAGTGAAGCGAGTAGAATTCATCAGATAAAATGTGTAGCTTGTATTTAAAAATGTAACACCAGTCTATTTTATTCTGGAACTCTAGAGCAAATTTTTCATCAAAGGATTGGTACTGTGTTATAAGTTTCCAGTCAAGTTGGCCTTCACATTCTTTCATCATATTTTCACTAAGTTTTTGAGAAGCTGATACTAAATCCATATCTAACTTTTCAAGATATTTTTTAATGAATGGTTCACTCAGAGTTTGATGATGTGATACAGCTGTCCAGTCTAGGAAATCGAGATGTTTTTCCACAAACATATCTCAGACATTTTTTAAAATCTACACAGGGCACTCCATTTTAAATCTTTTTCATGTTTATCCATGAAAGATTCCGACAATTTCTGAAATCGGGATATAATAGACCAATCTTCTTCAGTTGCATATTCTTCTATAAAGGCTTCACTTAAAGGTGAGTGCTGAAAAACATAACGCCAGTTTACAAAATCTGATAATCCACGCAAAATTTCTTCTGTAAGAGTTTTTTTAGAGAATTCGTTCCAATCTATTTCATCAGCCATTTATTAGAACAAAAATATTTTATTTTTCACTCTTCTCATTTTTTATTGCATAATGACCTAAAGCTAAAGTCTGAACGCCGTCTTCTAGTATGTGTCGCTTATCGTCTTTTCCTGATAGGGCAATCTTATTTACGTGTATGGAATGAATCTCATGTTTGGTACTGTACTTGTTGCGAGAGCAGACACTTTTTATAGTCCTCGAAGGAGATTCTATTTTTCACGACACACTTCTTTACTCCTTTTGATTTTTTCACTAAATCTTTTTCAGTTTTACAAGCATACATTTTAGACCTTAATCCAACAAATTCTTCCAAAATTTTTCCAGCGGTTTCATCCTTCATTTTCCCCAAAACCTTTTTTATTTACACGTGGAATTCCATACCTATTGTTTTCCTGATAATCGGAGGTGTCCAAATAATCAATCATTCCTTTCATATCATCATAAAAATCCTTTGTTTTTATATCGTAAATAAAACTATCCGTATCCATATATAATAATTTAATTTGTTCTCCACATTTAGGTTTCATCATATTATAATGAAAGTCGTACATTAAATGCTTGGATAAATCTAAAATACTCATTCCAACATAGATGGGTTTATTAAAGAGCACTTTAGTTTTATTCATATGTATAGCGACTAAACTTTCATCAAAAATAGTTCTTCCTTTAAAATTTGGTTTAGCAATAAGTTTTTCAGCTTTCTGGGAATTGCAACAAAGTCGGATATCAAGTCTTTTTCTAATGTTTTCCATCGTTTTTCCAAACACTGAATTATTCATGAGCTTATAAAAATCGTTTTCAAAATCATTAGTTGCTTTAGATCTCATTTCCGTGTTTAAATCTATATACTTCTTCAACCAAGGAGATTGATCAAATTGTAATATTCGATGCACTTTTTTCAATTTGATCCCCAATTGTAAAAATTGTTTTAAAACCTTATAATGGACCACATAATGTTCTTTATCATATAAGGTTGTTAGTAATTTTCTCTGTTTTGAAGCATCAGGAATTCTGTTCTGTGCTGCGAGTGGTAGGTCTGAATGGAGATGGTGTAAATATTCGGGATATTGCAAATCACACTCTATAATGAAACCTTTATCTGAGTCATCCGGTATTTTAGTTACATCTATATTGGTATTTCCCCACTTGAAACCACCATATGGTAAAAATTGGCTCATTGCCCAACCATATAAATTATTCGCATCTAGATACATTAAATAATTGGATTCTTTAGTTTTATCGTAGTCTTTCATATATTTATTATTCGCTTTTCCATATCTATTGCAGCATTGAGAAATACCCCCTCTTGTGTCTTTTTCTAGCATAAGCACCATGTCGTAATCATTCAATAATTCTAATTTAATTTTAGTAGTTTTTAACAATGGTCCCATGATAGCCCAGGAGCAGTAAAGTACCATGCGGGGTCTAATTTATAGGTCTTTATACAGACATCCCTGAAATGTTCTATAACATCGGCTAATATTAGCACATCAGTTTTCACATATAAATCGGAATATTCATCTAAATTTTTAATGCCGAAACCTCTCCATACATTTTTTGAATGTTTATAGTCCTTATGTGATATGTTTGACTCGTTCATTTTATTGTAAAATTCTTTTATGGAGGGTAACTTAGTTTCTTCACATTTTCCCCACGAGTCCATATAATCATAGAGATATACGCCTTTTCTGGTAACAAGGTCTAACTTCTCCTTGGGGAAGTATTTGGTTGTTTCTCTGAATTCTTTCACATTTTTTGCTAAACTATCAAGACTACTAGCCATGAACCGAAATGAATCTACGAATCTCAATTTTATTTTAGGTACCTTCTCTTTTTTGCCATCCTTGATAAACGCTATGTCATCACTGACCTCCTTACTAAATGAAATGTACTTTTCATCGGTGTTTGGAATGACATCAATGCGCCCTTTATCAAGACCCAGCTCCTTTATGAATAAATGGGAATCGTACCCAGATAAGTTATAGATAAACACCGGAACAAAGGAAGGGTTTTGGTACATTAAGTTGCATAAACTATGAGCTGGACCTCTGTAGTTTGATTCACATTTTGATGGATCGATTAAATGGTCATGATCTCTTACTTTTTCGAAGTCCTTGTTTTTCCCTACTGAATATGGTGATGACACTGATTTAATATTTAACTCGCAAATATGACATGTATTAGTTCTTTGGAAATGCTTTTCATCTTCAGCAGTCATTTTAATGGCATGCTTCTTATCATAAATTTTCTTTATCTTTAATGCCTCGGACTTCACTGTAGCATAAAATACTTTGGTAGCATTCGGGCCTCTATATGTAATAGGTGGTTTATAGTCATCATGTTTATATTTGATATAAAGGGCGAAACTCATAGGTTCATGTTTTTGATACTTTTGCATGTAGGAACCGTTTTCATCTGGTTGACAGGTGTTTATCTTAGTTGTCAAACATTCAAAGTCTGCATACATCACAAAAGATGTTCGTAATGATTTATGGTAATTTTTGAATTTTATAGTTTCATTCTTAGGCATTACTATTTTGACGGCCTTATTTTTCTTACAATCTTTTTCATGAGCTTGAAGATCTTTCTCAGAGTGATAAAATACCAAACATCTGTCACACGGATATATTTTTCCATTATGATCACTTAATTGACTGCTTATTAATTTGGACATATCTTTTATCCAACAGTAATGATTGTTTCCGTCTTTGTTTTTTATGTAAAGCAGATTGACATGGTTATCTACTTTATTTTCAGTTATTCTCAAGGGGTATATGTATATGTTCTCATTTTCAGTCTGTTTGTCCTTATTTTTGATCTGCTTGTCCTCATTTTCAGTCTGTTTGTCCTTAGTTTTTGTCTGTTCCTCGTATGAATATATGTTCACATATACGTTATTCAACTTTTCAAACCTTTTAAATACTCTGTCTTCCATCTTTACTGGAAATTCAATATCTTTGAAATTTAGCTCATTTTCATATGCTTTATATTTACTAACTCTTTGCGCGTCTTGTTCCACTGGATGTAAAGCAGACAACACTGACCACATGAAACATTTATTATCATTTTCATTCTTAACATTTATGACAGCCTTTTTGTCTTTGATTTCTTTTGGTAAATCAATGTATGACGAGCCTCTCAGCGGGTTGTATTTATTGATCCTCAGTTCTAGACCTTTTACTCGAATAAGCCGCAAACCTGATCCTCTTGCTTCGAACTCTTCCATCTCTCTTTTCAATTTATCCACGACATCAAGATTAGAAACTATAGCATAATTTTCTTTTGGGGATACTTTATCGAGTCAATATCCACACCATCAAACATTGTGTACTTTTCCTTAAGTTTAGAATATTTTGGCTCATACATATCTTTTGCGAAACGAATAAATTATCAAACTCGAGATAATCATATATGAAATTCAGCAGCAAATTCGTTTTACCAGTACCTGAAGCTCCAACTATTAAAAGTCTGAAAGGGTGTTTTGGCAATAAATAATGCTGATTCGAGTCAACAAATTCTTCTACTTCTGTATAATCTTCAATCGGAATCATCTTTATTTAATGTTGAAAAATTTGCTTCCAGTAAAACATTTTTTGCATAATAATAAATGAATGCTATACAAAAAGAGCGAAATAAGAAGTTGAGAGATGAAATTAAAAATGACTTGAAAGTTTTTAAGCTTCAGACTGAAATTAGACGAAACAACGAACAACAACTGGAGCAAGAACTCGGTATCCAGAAATCACTGTCTGATTTCCTGTAACTGAAAAACTTCAACAACAAGACATCGCTAGAAAAGAGCATTTTAAGGCTATAAAAGATGCTGTTGAAAACATTCCTCTGGCGATTGATCAACCCCCACCCTTACAGTCGCTGCCTTTAGATGTCTATAATTTTGATAAAGAACTGGATGTAGAGTATTTAGAAAAAAATAATTTTCCAAGGCCCTCAAAATTGTACAATGAAACCAAGGGAACATTGAAATAAATCGTTGATAGAGTGAATAAATCTTATATGAAAATGGCTCGTCAAAAAGGAAATATTATGAGTCAGATTGCTCGAATGACTAAAAAAGATGAGGAAAGAGAAGATGACTTATTATCTAAGGCTGATTATTTAAGAGATCATATGATTACGTTAGAGGATTATCGAGAGCGACTAAGGGACTTACAAAGAAAAGAAATATATATCGGTAAAGGTGTAGAAGATAAATTGGAACTTTTAGCTCGATTCACTGATATGCTATGCAATGGAAGCAAAAGTAAAAAATTACGTACTCATGTCGCTGATTTATTGGATGCACTGTTGATAGAAGGAACTATGACCAACGAGCAAGTGAAACAATACTATAAAACATTTTTAATAAATAAATGAGTAATTATGTAAAAACCAAAATACATTTAAGCGATCATCAGATCGCCAAGTTCAAATCTGCGCACAAGAAAGGAGAAGAAGTGTCTCTGCAAATAGATAAGACAAAAGCCCCTAACTATGACATGTATTTAACTCCAACACAATTAACTCAAATCAGGAAGAGGAAGCGAATCACTATCTCTAAGACTCAACTCAAGAAAACAGGCGGTTTTCTCCCTTTTCTAGCACCTTTTATACCTGCATTAATTGCTGGAGCTAAAGCTTTGGCATTAGGTGCTGCAAGTGGAGCGGCCGGATGGGGAGCCAAGAAAGCTTTAGATACAATTTCAGGATCTGGCTGTAAAAAAAAAGCCCCTTGGAAAGGGAGTTTATCAAAATTGGGAATATCCAACGAAGTAATTGAACAAAATATGAAGAATGAAAAGGGGTTTAGAGGTGTCTTTACTTCAGATCTGTTACCAAGAAAGATGAGACAGTTTGAAAATGGTATTATTAATCTGGACATAGCTACAGGACCAGGAACGCACTGGATGTGTTACTATAACGAACCTAACAATAATTTTGTTGAGTACTTCGACCCTTTTGGAGATTATGTGTACAAAATTTTCCCTAACATAAAGAAATATTTACAAAGTTCTGGCAAAAAAGAAATCGGATATAACTCGAGCTTTTTACAGCACCCTGCTTCTGTTAAATGTGGTTACTTTTGTATGAAATACATTAGTGAGAGAAACAAAGGTAAATCAGTTGTAGATGTGTTATATTCTTTCACACAAGAACCCAGCGCCTATAATGAAAAAAATGTTCTCTATAAATAAATGGTGTTATTAATATTAGATTCGAAAAGCGCGGAAAAATCAGAAGATTTTACGATTGAATATGCCAGACCCTTTAGTTTTAAGCAGATTGCTCTCCAGTCTTTTTCGATGTATGTTTCGTGGGATAATATCAAGGATGAGGAAATCGTTTACTATGACGGTCATCAGTGGTTAAATCTATCTATACCAGATGGAAATTACACTATTAAAGGACTGAATCGTTATATGGTACATTTTTTTGGAAACTATCCACCAATTCTATTTGGTATAGTCGAGGAAAGACAAAGAACTGCCATTCAGTTAAAAGACCAGTACAAGATAGATTTAACAAAAACCAAGAGTCTGCATAAACTTTTAGGTTTTGAGCCTAAAGTATATGAAGAGCCTGAACAAATAGGGAAGTTCATTGCTGACTTATCTGATGGAAATGATAACATTTATATACATTGTGATATCGTCGAAGGGGCCTATATAAACGGCTCCCACTCTTCAAACGTCATCTTTTCCTTCACAAATATTAATCGTCCAGGCAGTCAAATCATAAAGTCATTTGACAAACCTCTGTTCTTCCCTGTTCGAATGGACAGCATTTACAGAATCAGAATGAGAATAACAAATCATAGAAATGAATTAATTTCACTCAATAACCAAGAAGTGCAATATAATTTTATTGCTCTCTAAATAAAGAAATGAATAAACATAGACTTAAAAGAAAGAGTAAGAAAATACAAGAAAGAGGGTTCTTTTCCAATGTAATATCTTCTGTCGGACCCGCCTTAAAAGAAAAAGCTCTTAGTTTTCTGCATGATCAGTTAAATAAAACTGGTTCTGTGTTAGAAGGTCGAGCTAAAACGTTTGTGCATGATAAATTAAACGAAATATTTTCTAAGAAGAAAAAACATGGAGTCGGACTGAAGTTTCTCTAAATTTGATTTAATAGCAATGCTGCTATTAAATTAAGAAGCTGTGAAAAAAAATTTTTAATAATAAATAAACAAAATGAATAAAATATTTAAATTAGACAACACTGATTATTATTACGATGATGACATCGAAAGTTTTGAGTATAGAGAAGTAAGACAGGAAAATAGTGATAATTCTATGGAGAATGCCACTTATCATTTCTTCATACAAGACACCAACGCCAATATTTTATACTCTAACGGATATTTACAACAAAAACTAAAAATTGTTAATGATAATGGCACTGCAATAGCTGATGATAATGTAGCTCTCGTGAATGGAGGTGGTTTGATCAACGCTAACAGGTTCACATTAGGCACCACCGAAATCGAATCGAACACTAATTATTCTGCTCTCATGCGACAAGTTTTAGGATTAATGCACTTTACGCCGCATTATTCTTCATCGGAAGCTACCAATATGCTCTTCTACATAGATACATCTGACACTGCTGATAGAAACCCCTTGAAACACAATGGGGCTTTGTTAGATGCGACTAAAATAACTGATTTTTTCAAAAACCTGGGAACTAATGAGAAGTATAATCAAGGATTCACAGAAAGACGCAAATTTACTAAAGATAGCAAAACTGTAACTATATGGGTCCCGTTGAAATATGTATTTGATTTCTTCCGTGAATATAAGAAAGTAATTACGGGGCTCCAAGTCAAATTCGAGTTTCAGAGAAATAATAGTCAAAATATGGTGTACACAGACGAGCAAAACAAAGACTACAAAGTTATTGTAGAAGATTTATCACTTTGGCTTCTTTATGTTAGATTTAAAAATTCCGCTGCTGCAAAATTCAGCGAATTGAGATTATCGGATAAGAATGTAGAAATAAACTGGAATCAACACAGCATTGTGAAATCTAATATTTTCATGAAAAATTCAAGCGGCTCCTATACCATTAAAGCTACTTCAGATGAGGCCCTATCCTTGTATGTGATCCCTCAGTACACTGATAGATGTGAAAATGCAAAGCAGAACAATATGTTGTTTGACAACTTAAATATGATTGAATGCTACCTTATGATTAACAATATAAAGGTTCCGACTGTTAGTTATATGATGGACTTTGAGAAAGGAGATTATAACCGATTATACTCATCCCTTTTGGAATCTGGACTCAACACCATTACGTCGGAAACAGGCTGCATGGTCAATTATTCCAATTTTGGTCAATTATACCCCATTATTTGTTTTAATCTAGCGCGTCATCAAAACTACACAGACACAAATAACTTAATGATTGAGTTCAACTGGAGGTTAAGAAACAATCCCAACAAGAATTACGTTTTCTATTTCATCTTACAAGAGCGTAAGAAGTGCTACTTAAATATCAAAAATCAAGATATTACCATGATCAAAACATTAAAACTCTAAGTTGCATCGAATTGATTTTTTTTTAGTTTTTATAGTCGGAAGACTATAAAAACTATTTTTTTATTAAAATAAAGAAATGGCAGCATATTATCCACTTTTTGAGGAAGAAATTAAACAAGGGCCTCCTGGCATTCCAGGAATAGGCTTTAAATTAACGAATAATGGTAATTATGATATGGAAAAAGGGATTTTAACGAACTTAAATCATCCGATTGAATTAAATGATTCAGTAACTAAGTATTATGCCGATGTTATACGAAGAGATTTAAAATCAGAAATTGTGGCTTTAAGTAAAGCAAGTCTTATGCAAAATCTTGATGGGGAGTTTGATGCAAGAAACATTCCAATGAAAAACCTTGGTAAACCGAATGATGACAAAGATGCCGTTACCAAAAACTATGTTGATCGTAAAACAAAAAACAATGATAAAAGAGATGATAATATATTAAAAAGAGACAGCGACGGTCTTTATGTTCTATCTTTAATACGAAACGTACATTATAATTTCGATAATAAACGATTGATGAATGTTTCCGATCCAATCAGAAATTCAGACGCTGTGACTAAAGAATATGTTGATGGTAATATATTTTACGCAACAACTGAGCAATATGAAACTTTCAGAGAAGGTATGTTTCAAGCTATAACATTTAATAAATTCAGTAGTAAATTATTGACTCCCGACATGAATCTAACGTGTGAGATGAACATGAAAATTATAATATATTTAGGATCATCACATCGAAAAATTCCTACGATTAAATTGTCCATTGGTAGTCATCATATTCTTGAAAGGCCGTTAGAAACGAACAATGAATCCTGTGTAGCGATTGTATTTGGTAGAAAAGATAAACAACTGTTATTAGAAATTTCATCAGATGGTAAAGAGAACAAAATCAAACCACATATTGTAATAGAGAAAATTAATTATCTTTAAATTTGTAATTTTTCTCATATAATAAATGGCAGCATATTATCCACTTTTTGAGGAAGAAATTAAACAAGGGCCTCATGGCATTCCAGGAATAGGTTTTAAATTAACGAATGATGGTAATTATGATATGGAAAATATTCAATTAAAAAATGTTGGTCCTCCAACCGAAAAATCTGATGCAGCGCATAAACGATATGTTGATAAGAGAACAAAAATTAATGATAAAATTGTAAATAATATATTAAAAAGAGATGATGATGGTCTTTATGTACTATGTTTAATGAAACAAGGAGTTTATGATTTTGGAAATAATAGACTCACTAATGTATCTGAACCACTTATACCAATAGACGTCGCTACAAAAAATTATGTGGACAGTCAAGATTTCTTTGCTACATTTAAAGATCGTTTCGAATGTCCCCTAATAAATTTAAAGAAGTAAAATTTGATATGACATCTTCCAGGTTATTGGATAAGGGTTTGAAGGCATCAGCTGACATGTATATAAAAGTGACCGTGAAAGTACTGCCCACCGAGCATGCACTAGAAATGTTGCAATTACAGATAAAATTCAACGATCAATCTTTTCTACGAACAGATTTATTACCTTTGCAACCCATGTCGCACTTTTTGAAAGTAAAAAAGAATGATGTTCTTAAAATTTTCTTGTTGGCAAAAAGTTATATTAAACTGCGACCACATTTGTACGTTCGAAAAATCGAGTACATTGAATAAAATGGAAAAACTGAATTGCCTCTTCAATAATAAAAGCATTTAAAGAAATGATTTTTTATATAAATATATAAAGATGGAACTGTTAAATAAATTAAACGCATTTAGTTCATTCGATACTTTCAAAAAGATGGCTGAGTTAGACATTAATAAAAAAAATACCCCGTCTCTGAAATTAGACAGTTAACAACGAAATATGGTGCAAAAATCATCGTTGAACTGGAAGATGCCTCTGTTATCAGCTTACCCCAACGGTGTGCGAATAGGGCCTCAGATTATTTAAAACTCAATGATATAATACCTTTATACTTTGTGTATTTAGGCAGCAAAGATACGGGTAAGTCTTGTCCCGCTCATATGTTTAAATTTGAGAAGTAATTTTTTTTAATAATCCTAGGATTATTAAAAAAATAAAGTGTCTATTAATCATTATTCTTTTTTAACAAAAGTGGCAATTAAATGTTCAAATTTATCCTCTAATTTCTTGAAACATAAACCAACTTCACTACTACATATTATCAAGTTCGCCCTCGAGCAAAGTCAATTGTAACATTTGAAACGCACATTTATACTCAAAGATTAATGAAGAAAATGGTTCTTCATATGCATCAATCCAGTACGTTTTAGGTTCACACTTAGAAGTGAAAAGATTAGTCAAACTACATGGACCAATAAATTTATATTTAGTGTTTTCAATTGGGGCTTGTTCTTTATTTATTTCCATTTATTTAATAAATATTTTTTTCTTCTTTAAGTCATTTTATTCTCCGATGAAAGATCTCATAACAGAACACAAGGAAAAACATCACACTTTTTCTTGCACACCGAATGATAAAAAAACACTATCTTCAATTATTAAGAAACATGATTCCTTCAAAGGAGGTGGAAAATTATCACTATCACTTCCTTATTCATACTCAGCGAGTGAAGTTCTCAACGCGTGTCGTCGGCCCCAATTTTTTTTGAGGACCGTGACGTACTTCCGTTTTATGAATCGTGTCGTCTTTCCTTCTGAAAATCATGACGTCGATCCTTCGAATCAGACGATCGAAATAGATGGAGACACATTATGGACGTGAATCTCAGAGTTAGCTTTTAAAAATTATTTTTCGCTTTTGTTTAATACAAGCATTTATATAATATTTTTCAGCAGATAAATTGCAGTATATGGTACTTTAAAGTATTTTCGCATTATACCTGAAAAATGACTTGTTTAAAGTGATATTTTTGATGTTTTCAGTCTTTGTTGCGATGTTTAAATAAATAAAATCATCTGTTTACTCTGGGTACCCATGGCTGAATGGTATGCGCGCAGGACTATTAACACCAAGGCCCCAGGATCAGTACCATTGTTTTAGAAAATTAGTATGGATAAAATAGAGCCATCGCTTTTCTGAAAGTGGGTTCGATTTTAATGGGGATTTCGATGCCATTGTTTTATAAAGTGGGGGTGATATTTTATTGCAGAAGAACACCATTATTTTAAAAGGGTGTTTATTGTCGCCCTGAAATCGCTACTGCGCCAGCTCTCTCATATTATCACAACTTCTAAAATTGTATAATTTTTTTTTTCCTTTAAAAAATTAGTCACTGAAGACTACTGAGACTCCCAGTAATCACGATGGATAAGACATATATGTCCCGGTCCTAAATCAGGGAATATATTTTTCCTAAAAATAAAACGCCTTTCTTTTGGCATTCTAGCGTGTCCGACTTGTAATTCATGCTACCAATATTTTTGTCTCATTGAAAAAAAAAAAAACTGTCGCGAAAGAATCAAGAGGAGAATTTGAATAATGGAAATTTCTAAACTAATATAGATCAAAATAAAATAACTTCTATGCATTTAAAGAGTAGTTTTGTTTTTCCAATAGCAAAAGTCGTACTTGAAATATTTTTAAAAAATTAGCGACTGCTTTATTTCATCAACGCAAACAAACTTTGCAAATTCCACTTTTTGGCTTTTGCGTGCCAGTATATTCATTGCTTATTTTGCTAAGCGAAAATTTAACGTGGTGCTTTTTAACAACAGCCACTTTATCGGGGTAACTAAAAAATTACTCCGAAAATCTTATTCATAAGCATTTAAGTGGAGGCTGAGTGTAAGTATTATCTACACTATTAAAATTCGTAGTATGTATCTATGTCCGGCTATCTTCTCACGAACCACTGAATCCTGAAACGAGCTGAAAGTACAAAAGATTGGACATATTCCAAGGAATCCATTTCGACCATGTAAATTCCGAAATCGCAATTAGTTAAAAAGATATTAATTAAAAAGTGTCAAAATGAATGAAATATTGTGCCGCCATCTATCGGCAGCTCCTATAACCATCTGTCACATCGGTTGTTCTTGTATCTGGTTTGTATAAAAAGTTTTATTATTTTCTTTTTTAGGGAGCTTCCGTGTTTTGATTTATAAACAACGGAAAAATTGTTTTCCTGCATTTTTTTCTTTCTTTTTTTTGTCGTACGGTGTTTCATTTCGCAACATTTACGTTTGTTGGGGAAAATATTTATTCATTTTTAAACGTTTTCTTTTTTTTTCTTTTTTTTTTCATTATTATTTAAAAACGGGCAAGACGAAAATATATGTTTCTGGTGTTTAATTTATCAGTTTGATGTAGTATTTAATCGTTTATTGTTTTTATTTCGTTTAATTTTTTTCTTTTGCAAAACAAATATTATGCTAACCTGTTTTAATTTATAAACATAGGAATTCTCGTATTTTCATTTAAACCATACTGTTTTAAGGTAGTAAAAAGGCTTGAAACAGATTTGCGTTTTTTTTTAGGGGGAAGCTTAGAGACAATATCTGTAGAGAAAAAAAAACAGAGGCGGGCATATGAAAAAATGTGGATCCCGAGAAACGCTGGGTTATTAGGTATAAGGTAATTAAAAGGCTGGATTTAAAAATTTTAATTAAACAATATAGGATTCAAAGGAGATTTACTTTTTTGGGAAAGTTAGTGACAATATTTGTAGAAAAAATAAACCGGAGGCGGGCATATGAAAATAAAGTAATACAAGGACTAGATTTGAAAAAATATTTACGTTTGTTGGGGAAAGTAAGTGACAAAATTTGTTGAAAAAAAAACGATCCCGGGGCCTCACGTTACCACACTTCTTCTCTCCACCAGAGAATGACGCATTGTTCGAGATAGCCCGTGCAACACAGCTAGTGCTTGAAATAATTCCCGAATTTCGTTGATGCATGTTACCACAGCAATCCAACATACGCTGGTGGGCAAATGCTAAGGACCATTTTTAAGATTTCGAAAAATTTGGACTTAATAGGAATACAAAGGTTCGCAATCAGTTGCGGAGAATAGAAATATAATCGTCAGAACTCACATTTTAAGTGAAGATTCGGTCACGAGGTCATTTAGGGGACCCTCTACAAATTGATCAAGAAAATTATTTTGGTCCATCTCGTTTTATAGAAAGCTGATAATGATGTGCAACTTTCATCAATGGTATGCAAGTATTGCTCACAGCAAACAAAACATTTTCGTAAATATAGCATGTATATTCGAAAAGATATAATGTTTCCTTAGAAATATCTCACATTTTTCTCGCGTGTGACGTGTGGAGTTTTCAACCAAATTATACGGCACTTGCAGAATACGAGATACTAGGCTAGCGAAGCATTAAATTAAGATTAGAAGTAAATTGAATATTCAAGGAAATTTATGAGTACCTTCATCTATTTTTTTCATTAAATCAACTAAAGTGTTAATGAGGCCCAGGGAGAGATGATGAAGAGATACACTATCTGATCAAAAGTATCCGGACGCTTTCGGATTTCACATTTTTTAGAATTGCTCCTGAAAGGCTAAACTGACAGCCCTTGAACTTCGACCATGTAAAGAATAGACTCTAACTCCATTTTACAGTGAAGATTCGGTCCTGAGGGAAATTAGGGGACAATCTACAAATTGATGAAGACGGAAATTATTTTGGCCCACCCCACTTCACAGAAAGCTGATAATGAGTTAAAAATTCAGTCACTGGTTTTGTTTGATGTCCATAATATTTACAGGTATTTTCCGTAAAAAAAGTACGAATATTCGAGAAGATATAAAGGTTTCTTAAAAACTCCCAAATTTTTCCGCATGTTTTTTGCCTATAACTTGCAGAGTTTTCAACCAAATTGTACGAAACATACAGATACTTGTAGTAAATAATTTTTTACTGTGCATGCGGCGAAAGGTAGCGTAATTTTTCAGGGTGGCCATCATTTTTGCTGTTACAGTTTCCCTGACATTTCCAGGTTTTATAAAAATCTTCCCTGACTTTTTTCGGAGGTAGTCCATCAACCATAGAAAAAAAATCGCCTGCACATTGTCATATTAAGTATTCATTAAAGTCAGTATGGTTTGAATAAAAGAGCAAAATGTTTGAAAAAAGAACATCTATTTAAAACTTTTAAACAATAAACCATAAAATAACTTTACATGAACATCTTTACAATGAACAATTCTACTGTACCGAATTTTCCAGGTTTATCTGATTAAAAATATTAACTTAAAAAATCTTTAGGACGATCAAAATCTCAATAAAAATATAAGCTGCAAAATAAAACATAAAAAGGCAGAGGAAAAAAATGCAAGAAAACAATTTTTTACTGATGTTTATAAATTAAAACACAGAAGCATAATATTCTGTTATACGAATGGAATCGAATAGTTTTGCAAAAGAAAAAAGCAACTTTTTATTCCAACCAACTTCTTTCAATACGGCTCAAAATGGACAATATATAAAGAGAAATAAATAAAACAAAACACGAAAGACAAAAAAAAGAGAGAAAAAATAAAATTCGCGAAAATGGGAAAAACCTGAATTTACCATTTAAAATTAAATAAATAAAAATCTAATTTGAATTTTTTTTAAAAAAATTACTGTGGCGTGAGCTCCCCTCTGTGCTAATCCATCACTTTGCTAAATTTGATCTCTTATGTTAAAGATCTGGGCGTGCGTAAAGAACGGGAAAAAAAACGAACATGCATACATAATACTAAAAAAAATTGTTCTTTTATATGTATGGGTAACGGCTGTCCCATACTTTGAAGATCCCAAAATTTATCAAAATGATCAGTAATCATAATGTTTCCCAACACTCAGAGAAAAAAAAAACATACACAAAATAAACAAAAAAAATGCTGAAAGAAAATATTAGCACTAATTTTCAATTATTTCATAATTCAATGAAGAGATCTCCAGAAATGGAAAAACAAACTAATTCTGGTATAATTCCCATTTGATATTAAATCATCAAAAAAGCAGGCAGTAGTGTGGATGCTAACTTGTAGACAGATAAAGAGAAATTTACGATCTCGTAAGCTATCTGAATCTTTTGGACATATAGCCACATCCCGATTCTTCTTCCACATCCGCAGGGGCGGCGCCAGAGGAGGGACCAGGGCACCCCTGTCGGGGAAAATTTTTGTGCGGGGTATTCAACTGTAGTTGATAAATAATAATCTGGCGAAAATTTGAGACCAATTTCATTACACTCGTCCTCCCTGTCGGGCAAATTCTTGCGCCATTCCTGCACATCCGAGTGTGATTATACTATAGATTTGCATCTCAAGAAGTATCATCTAATTTAACTACCAAAAGGAACGCGATTGAAGGTCCAAAATGGGGTTGAAGAAACATTAACTCATATAGTTTTGAAAATTGGTACACATGTTCGTGAGGGGCTTATTATGAACATACTAAAAGTCCCCGCTCCTGGAGGGTGAGTGAGTTCGCGGATTGAGTTGGATTTCATCCCTCCTTTAGTTTTTCCTGAATATCTCGAAAAATATTGTTTTCAAATTACAATTGATTAAACAAATTAAAGAGCATAAAATTCCCTACAAATATATACTTTTATTTCTCTTCCACCTTTAATAGTTTCCCAGATAATGGGTCTCAAATGTTGCCGCCATCTTTGATTTCATCTCCCTTTTTTAGTTTCTCTTGAATATCTCGTAGTCTATTCAATTTTCAAATTACATGTAATCAGCAAATTAAAGAGCGTAAAATTCCCTACAAACACATGCTTTAATTTTTGTTTTAGCTTTAATAGTTTCCGAGATAATGGATTTAAAAATTTGCCGTCATCTTGGATTTTATCCCCCTTTTTTTAATTTTGTTTTTAATATTCAGTTTTCGAAAACTATTTGATTTTCAAATTACATTAAATACAACAAATTAATTATCGTAAAATTCCCAACCAATGCATGCTTTTATTTATTTTCTAGCTTTAATAGTTTCAGTGATATTTTAGAAAAACTAAAAGGGGGGGATAAAATCCAAGATGGTTGAAAATTTTGAAATCCATTATCTCGGAAACTATTAAAGCTAAAACAAAACTAAAAGCATGCGTTTGTAGGGAATTTTGCGCTCTTTAATTTGCTGGCTACATGTTATTTAAAAATTGAATAGATTTCGAGATATTCAAGAAAAACTAAAAAAGGGGGATGAAATCCAAGATGGTGACAACTTTTGAGACCCATTATCTACGAAACTATTAAAGCTGGCAGAAATATAAAAGTATATATTTGAAAGGAATTTCACGCTTTTTAATTTGTTGAATCAATTAAGACTTGAAAATTGAATACTTTTTGAGTTATTCAGGAAAACTAAAAAAGGCAGAATGAAATCCAAGATAGCGGCAACCTTTGAGACCCATTATCTGGAAAACAATTAAAGCTGGAAGAAAAATATAAGCATGCATTTGTAGGGAATTTTACGCTCTTTAATATGTTAAATCAATTGTAATTTGAAAACTCAATAGTTTTCGAGATATTCTGGAAAAACTAAAAAAGGGGGATGAAATCCAAGATGGCGCCGTGAGCTTACCCCCCCCCAGGACCGGGGACTTTTAGTATGTTTATCAGAAGCCCCTAACGAACATGGTACTAATTTTCAAAACTATATAATTTAATGTTTTCTTTTCAAACCCTTCGTTGACTGGACTAATAGCCGAAATTTCGGTCCCTCGGAAATTTAAATGTAAACACCTCGCCTCCTGGCGAGGTTTTTACATGAACACGAATGGCATTCTTTATTGACTGTCAGTAAATGACTGATTTTCATTGGTTGCCAACGGTGTTTCATTCTATTTATAAAAAACGATCAGCGAATTGTCGCCTGCAATAAGAATTATCAAAATTCCAGGTTTAGAATAAATTTCCCTGACTTTTCCCGGTCTCCCGAAATTCCCTGACTATTCCCGGTCGAGTGGCCACCCTGTTTTTCTTTTATAACTTCAGCAACTTATATAAAAATTCCAGTTCAATACTGTTAATATTCAGAAAGACATAGGCATTGCATCGAGGTAAATTTCAGTACACTCTTAGAGAAGTTAAATAATATAGGTCCATACACAAACTGGAATCTATTAAACCTGAATCCTCAAATAGTTATCATCGAAATTCAATCTAAATTATGTATCTAATTTATTAGTATATATGTGTATTCAGGATATTCAACTTTCATAAAATTTAGCATTACTGTTTGAAGTTTCAATTTCAATAAATTTCAGTTTAGGCATGAACCCTTATCACTTAGCTTCTCTTAGTGTAATTCACCTAGCTGCAATACCGATATCCTTCTGAATATTAACGGTACTGAACTGGAATTTTTATAAAAGTTGCTGAAGTTATAAAAGAAATTTATACCTTTCGCGCATGTGCAGAAAAAAATTATTTACTACAAGTATTCATATTTTCTCTAATATTCAAATTTTGACACAAAGCTTCTTTTACATATTGTCAAATATTCTGTAAGTTTCGTACAAATTGGTTGAAAACTTTGCATGTTATAAGCAAAAAACATGAGGAAAAATTTTGGATTTTTTAAAGAGAAACCTTTATATCTCCTCGAATATTCATGCTACTTATACAAAAATACATGTAAATATTATGGACATCAAACAAAACCATTGACTAAAGTTTCAACTCATTATTATCAGCTTTCTGAGAAATGGGGTGCACCAAAATAATTTTTGTCTTCATCAATTTCTGGACTGTCCGCTAAATGCCCTCGTGACCGAATCTTCACTGTAAAATGCGAGTTCCGACAATTGTATGTCCCACGATTCACCACAACAGATTACAAACCATTCTATTCCTATTAAGTCCAAATTTTTTGAAATCTTAAAAATGGTCCTTGACATTTGTCCACCAGTGTACGTTACACATATTAATTTTCTCTAGAGCCCAGGAGTGACATTAGAGACTGCCCGAAGGGGGGCACGATTTGCTGTATGGGGAGAGGGGTGTAATGAAATTGGCCTCAAATGATTGCCAGATCTTTATCTACTAGTTGAATACCCCGTTGTGTGAATGGGGTTTAAAACCCTGACAGGGGCCCTCGCCCCACCCCTGCTAGAGCTACAAACGTAAATTAAACTCTTTTACTAAAAAGAAAAATAAAATATTTGTTTAATTTTAAACTTTTTGATATCATTAACTGTTTTTAGCTCTATTTCCATCATTAGTTATATAATACTCGGTTATTAACATTCCGTCCTAAACCTAAATGAAGGCTACTTTAGGAAGTTCCCTCAAATTTTGAATTGTAATCAGGTGATGATGAAGGCGGTATCACCTTCTTCAAACTTCCACGCCACACCAGCCTGAGGCTGTTCTAATCTAAACGCCATATTTAGCATGCACCGTGCCTATATATACGGTGAAACTTGGGTGGAAACTGCACTGGTGGATTTGGACATACAAGGCCACAGCACATAATTGTTTTGAGGCCCCTTCCCCTACACAATGTCCGTCAAATAAATTTTGAGGGGACCAGACAGGGTCTCGAAGTAAGTGCTTCAAGCACCTGTGCAAAAACCCACCACTAGGAATCAGGTTTCCAACCTAAAACCTTCTGGTGCTGAAGCCGAAACCCTACCCCAAGGCCACAGTAGCCCTTATTGCCACAAAATGATATTTTCTATATACGACCTACCCTTATTTTTCAGATAATGTTTTTTTTTTCTTTTTTCATTGCTTTCGAAAAACGTGAACACTCTTTGGTCAACAAAGACAATGTCAGAGAAACATCCCTGTTAAGGAGATGTCTCGTTTTCCCTAATAACTTTTGGACGCCCAAAATTTTCAACTTTTATAGCACAATTGTTTCTAAATCTTGTTTTAACACATATTTCGGTACTCATGTCTCTAGGTGCTGTACTCCATGGTCCTTTTACTAGTCATTACAGTTCTGGCAAGTTATATACCTCCTACAGTGGCAAATGATTTGATAAGAGCTGGAGAAAAGCTCAGGCTGCGAGCTTATTGCTTTGAGAAGTGTGATAAACAAGTCGGCTGGAACAATCCTGATGCTTGGGCTTCTTTCTTCAGATAAATTTTACAGAAAAAATCTGTTCATTTTCCTCAGTATAACTGTATGACATCCATAAGCATAACTATGCTGTATGTTTTCAAATACAATAAAATTATCTTGAATGTTTAGAAATTGCTTTCTAAATAACAAAAGCTGTTTACATAAGTGAAAATAACCATCTATATATACCAAGGAAAACTTATTCTAGGAAAAAGCCATAAGCTTCCGATTTACCCCTAGACAGTACTATTTTTAATTTTCAATCTGAAATTATATTTTTAAATAAAAGTAATTAAAAAACCTTTAGTACTTTACTTAAAAAAAATATCTTTATTTCAAAAATGTTAATTAATTTTATTAATTATATAATTATAAATTAATTTTAAGAGGGTAAAAATATAAGCGATGCAAACATGAAATTTAGGATTTAAAAAAAGTGACGTTGAATACAAGCTGGAAGTATATTTATCACATTATACAACTAAACAGTCTACATTTTACATAATGATATCACAATTCCGTAACGCAAATATGTAGAGATTTGAAATGACACGAACTGCTCCGATTCATACTAATTAATAGCTGCATTTAAAACATTGGTAATATTAAATGGAAAATTCTTATAATATTTAGATAAAAACATTGATACAGTCACGACCTATGCAACCGATATATCAAATTATGAATTATTATTATCAAAATATGAAAGCTATTAGCTTTCATATTACTTCCCGAATAGCTTTCATTTAATTCCCGAAATAAATCATCTCTAAAATCATGACTGATGTCTTCAATCATCTCTAAAATCATGACTGATGCTGATAAATGAAAATAAATGCAATGAGAACTGTAGACATCTGAAATTTTACTTGTCACAATACATCCAGTTCTTCATTCAAAATGTGTGACATGTAGAAAAAGACTGCTTAATTTTAAAAGCTGATTTCTAATGCTTCACATAATCATTAAGAAAAAAAAATTACAATTTATCTACACTTAAAATATATAACACAAAGCAGCATTGTTCGCATAATTCTTTTAAATATTTACTCAGATTTACATAAAAGAAGCAATCGAAATAAAAATCACAATGATGTGGCACCATTTTCATTTACTTCATTTTATTTTCCATTTTTGAAGAAAACAAATATACCCATCAAATCTAAATTGAAATTGCATTTTCGCTGCATTCACAATTTCTATCATATTTACATAAAATGATTACATACATAAAATTTCTCATTCTTTCCCAACAGAAATACTAAGATGAAAATGTCGCAGACCTTTTCAAATACTCAATCTTCATTCTCAGCATAGTGCAGGAGAGATTACTTGAAGCATCACTGAAGAGGCTAAAATTTTCATTAAAAGAATTTCCTAAAAGTTAAAAGCTTAAGAGAAAGCCAGAAATCTCTAGACAGTCTCTTAAGCCAAACCATTGGGAATGAAACAAAATCACAGAAATTCAAGAGGGAAAAAAAAAATCAGTAGGATAAAAACAGCACTAGAGTAATTTACCAAAATATTTTTATTCCCAATTTTCACATAAAAAGGTATGCACACATCACTTTTTTGTAGCAGTTAATTTACTGTATATGATTTAAATTGTTATCTTAACTAACAGTTTTCTATTTCCAATTCCAAATGAGCTTACCATTAAAGGAACATCCTATATATTAAAAGTTAATGCATTTGCTACATAATGACCTAGCAGTGGGTCAATACAAGTTCATGGGCATGTGCAACATCCACCGATGGGTAGTGGCGGACTGGGTCTAAAAATAGTGATTGCCACGAGTCAATGGGGGCCCTATCACATTTTCAATGCCATCTCGCATTTATTTTAAAATTTTATTTGTTACACATATAATAAATTAAAATCAATAAGTTTATATAATCTATTCCTAATTTAAAAATCTTATATTACTAATTATCGTATACACGTATTATGCACATTATTGGAAGTAAGAAATACCTAAATATAATTTTATGTTTGAATATTAAATAATTTTGATGGTTTTAAATAGCATACTGTTATTTTGAAACTTTACTGTTAATTTGAGAATTTTTTTAACCAAACTGAAAATAAAGTGCAAACTATTGGCAATTTCAACTTTCTTAAAGAATATTTCTTACTGTCAAAGATTAATAACTCAAAGTATAGAAATGTTTTTACTTGCAGTATACTTCATTAAGCACAAGTCAGTTCACTAGATGTTTGTGCAAATCTATCAGTAATTACTCTGCATCCAAATAATCTAACAATTCATTTTTAATAGATAGTAAGATACACGATTCCAAATTCTCCTCAGACGAATATCTTAATATGGTCTGTAACTTCGAAATTTAACAAATATTATTAGATCATTCATTACTCAATAAAAAATTTCAAACTCCTTAAAGACAAAGATCTTTTAAAATATTTTCAAATGATGCAGGTCTATTAGCATACAAACATTAACAGGAAAACAAAAGTCCCGAGTAAAAAGAAACACAATGTTTGGCATTACATAGAAACCATCTCTGTTAGCTAAATTAACTCCAAATAAATATTAAGAGAAAGGATAATGAATAATTAAATATTTATTTGTTATTAATCTGTTATTATTAAAATTGAGCATACTGTGATTTTTTTTATTTCTTTCAAAATTATTCCAAATTAAATTAAAAATATTTTAAATTAAAAATTTAATTATTTTTATGCAGGAAATAACTTTATTTATATGATACTTGAATTACAGATAATATATAAACAGTAAAATAATTATAAATACATCTTTAATGGTGATAAATTTTATCTCTAATGACCACATCATAAAACATTTTTGTTTTTGGCATTATCATTCATAACTTTTAGACGTTTATTCTACATTTACTAATTAATTTTCATTTTGTACTAGTAACTGTATATTTCTACATTAAATTATATACAAAAACTGGAATAAAAATTATCATAAGAACACTGGAAACAAAAAAATATTTTGACACCTTGCACAATTGATAAATGACTATTGTTCACAAGAGCAACAGTCCTTTAGATCTGTAGAAATACAAACTTCGTTCACATTACAAATGATCTCTCTTTCATTAGAAAGATTGAGTTTTTTTTTTTAGTTTTTCAAAATTATTACAAATTAAATGAAAAACTTAAATATTTTTAATTAAAATACTAATTTTTTATACATAAAATTACTGTTTACACATATAATACTCTAATTATTGGTAAATTTACTTTGTAAGTACTAAAATAATGATAAATATAACTTTAAAGGTAATAAATCATAACTACAATTACTCACAACATGAAAGATATATTTTAGGCTGCATCACTCATAAATTTTATAAATTCATTCTGGGTCATTCCGTGTCAAGTGATCCAGAGCTGGTTGCTTGACCATTTTATAATCAAATGATTTTTTGTATGTTGATTCCTACATAAATAGATAGTCCAAAAAGACTAATTTTTATTTTTTATCTTTTTCTGAATTCCGATGGCAGCCATTTTTGTTTTACAAAACATGCCGATTTTTGCATTTGTAGGGGTTTGCATTAACTTATACTAGGTTTTGGTTGGTTGAGGTGTGTGTTGAGGTGGGAAAATTCGAAAAAGTTTCGTTTTGAAGGTTTCTCACATACTTTTTTGTTTTGCGTAGTGTGTGTCTCGTAACGTAAGTTGCTTTTTGTTTCCCTTTTTCCATTTTGTTGAAGACAGGCAAGATACTCTGTCCTTTTATTTTTTGCTTTGCTCCCGTTTGGCAAAACGTACTCGTGTTTTGAAGTTACGAACAATGATTCTGGACTAAATATGAGTAAAGAAAAACCAAAGAATTTGGGTACCGTCATGAACAATACTTACTTCAGAAGTAACAAAACTTCTAATGAACTTGTTCTTCGTGCCGGCCAAACACAGTTTAAAGAAATAAATATTATAGTTTCGAATGCTGATAAAAGCAAGAAATTACCTCATTCGAACCCATTTCGGGTTCAGGCCTTTATTAAGCAGGTAGTTAACCGTCATGATTACATTGAAAACATGAAATTCACTAGACAGGGGAAAATCTTATTTACAACTAAGGATCTGATTTGCGCGGTACAAATCCTCTCCTTAACCAAATTTATGGACACAGATATCAGTACGGACGTAATATGGGAAAATATTTGTTCTAGATTTTTTATTTTCGACATACCAGTTAATACTCCCATGGAGGAATTGGCTGAAGAAATTCAAGGGAAATATGATCTTGACGTTGTTGAAATGCGAAGATTCTTAAAACAAAACTCGGTGAAAGACACGTCTCCGGTACTGATTACAGTCCTGGGTACATCCATTCCTGAAGCAATTAAAATCTGGTTCATTAACCACAAAATCCATCACTTTATAGACTGACCTCGCCAATGCACGAAATGCTATTCATTTGCACACGCCTCCCGAGTCTGTGATAAAACTAACATATGATTTCTTTGCAGTGAAGAACATGTTAGGGCCTTCTCAAGGACCCAAAAAATGCATTAACTGTAAAGGACCACATAATGCTAAATCAAATTCATGCCCGGCTTACATTAAAGAGAAAAAGATATTAGAACTGAAATGCTGGAATCATATCACTACTAGCGAAGCTCGAAGAGTGTTTCATTTACAAAACATGAAATATTCGGAGGCTGTCAAAAGTTCTCCAGCTTCCGTCGAACTACAAGATTCAGTTAACCTAAAATTTGAAGTTCTCCTTCAATCCGTAAATGAAAAATTCGAAAGTCTCCTTCAATCAGTTAACGAGAAATTTGAAAAGCAGACGGCAATTTTTGCGGAAATGTTGCACAAGACAATCGAGTCCATCATGCAGAACATGTACAAAATCATCGTACAAAGTTTAGAGACAACTACATCACCTACCCGGAAAAAAAAACTACCGAAAAATTTGGATCTTAGTACAAGCCTTCCGATGCAATGGGATGCAGGTGGCAAGAACGTTCAAGATATTTAGTCGGTCTCTTTTTTCAGTTCAAAAGCTTTTTGTTTTGCTCCTTTTCAGCGTTTGCTTTTCAATGTTTTCACTTCTTTTTTCTCAGGCAATAGGGTTTATTGCTTCTTTTCAACTGTTCAGTTCTTACTTACATCGACTTGGGACTATTTTCGTGTGTAGGCAAGTCTTTCTTTCAGGACCATTTTTTTCGTAGTTTTCCACTATGACTTTTGTTCAGTGGAACTGTAGGGGCATTAAAAATAAAAAAAATCTGGCTTAAAGTTCCACCATTTTCTACTTCTGAATTTTGAGTTTTTCAGGAAACTTTTCTTAAACATGAAGATCACCGCCTTTGTTCTTCAAAAAATTATTTTTATATTCATAAGCAAGGTCGACTTGGAGGGGGACTGCTTACGGCCATTCCTAAAAATGCTTCTGGTAGAATCATTCCTACAGGCTTTTCCCATAACTTCAATCAGGAGATTCTTGCAGTCGAAGTTTATTTTAAAGACTTTCATTTTATCATTATTAACCTGTACGCTCCTCAAGGACTTAATATAGAAAATGTGAAATATTTTTTTGATTCCTTTTCAATTCCTGTTTTTTATCTTTGGGGACTTTAATTTTCATCACCCTTTTTGGGGATCAAACAGATCCTCTCCTCTAAGTAATGATTTCGTGGAATGGCTACAAAACTCCAGTTTCATTCTCCTTAACTCTTAATCCCACTTATGTCACTTACACTGGATCAGCTTCCCTTCTCGATCTCTCCATTTGCTCTGCATCTATTTCTCATGCTGTTGATTGCTATGTTTCGGAATCGAATTTTGAAAGTGACCACTACCCTGTTATCATCACATGGTCGATTCTGGATCACACTCCAAAAAAAAATAAAGTCAATAGACTGGAACCAGATTATGAGTAATTCTGCCACAGTTTTAACTACAAATAGTCGACTTAATGCTCTGACGAGTAAATTCTTGGAAGCGATTAAAGACAATACAAAAATCATAACACTACGGCTAAAAATTACCTTCCCTGGTGGAACTTATCCTGTCACAACTTTCAAAAACTGAAAATACTTTTTCGTAAAAGAGCCCTTCGCCTCATTTCAGAATCAGATTGGATGAAACATAAAAAGTACGCAGCAAAACTTCCCAGTCGAAAATATTGGGATAAAATATGTAACATAACCAAAAATCCTCGTATGTTTTACTCTATGCTTAATAGAATTTACAATCATACAAACCAAGAAATAAACACAGTAAATCTTATCCTTCACAATAATCATTACATTTCAAATCCTGTTCAGCAAAGTAACCTTTTCGCTGATTTTTTCTCCGACAATAGCATGAAGCATGAGCCGATTCCTTTGGATTATTGTGAAGATTGTAATTCTCATCTTAACATTCCTATCCATCTTCAGGAAGTCAGACAAGCTATCTAGAAAACGCGAAATTCAACCCCAGGTGCTGATGGCATTACAGCGAATTGGTTTAAAAGACTCAGTAACACAGGCTTAACATGCATTACTTCCTTTTTTCAGGAAGTTTTTACTACTTCTTATATCCCTGAGGAATGGAAACATTCGATTACTGTCCCAATCCCAAAACCTAATAAGGACAAAACAAAAATTAACTCTTATAGACCAATTGCCCTCACTTCTGTTTTTTCAAAAGAATTTTGATTCAGTGGCCCCAGAACAAAGGATCTTATAAATATAGTAAACAATAGCATTTGTAGTCTCTTTTATTACAGTTGTTCAATCACAAACAAATTTTCTGAAACTCAATATAAAGCATGCAATACTATACAAACTATGGCTCTCAGAGTAGCTCTCGGACTGCTTAAATGGACCCCAAACATTGTGCTCATGAAAATTGCGGGTCAGGAAGTGCTGTCGGAAAAAATCAAGAGACTAGCGGCACAGTTCTTTTTCAGGCAACTTGCCAACGGTGTTCATTCTCCCATTTATGATCAAAACTGCAAACCTAGCAATAAATTAATTAAAAGAGATGAAGTAATGCTTGCTAATTTATTTACGGAACTGGACACTTCTACAGACCATATTATTGCTTTCCCCGATACCCTCATCTCGCGAAGTAACTTTTGTGAAATTTTTCTTTCCGATTTTAGTTTCCAAAATAAAGCTCATCCGGCTTTTCTGATCAAGGACCTCTTTGAAGAAGTTGTGTACAAAGAATTTCAGGACTACCATATCATTGTTACGGATGCATTCGAATCGCACTCTTTCACTTCTATCGCGGGTATTTCGAACCTGCAATTTTTTGTCTATAGAATTCACCCCATCAATTCCATCTTTACGGCGGAAGCCTTCGCAATTTGTCAAGCCCTTGATGAACTCTCGATCACAGATAAAAACTTACTTTTACTGACAGACAGTTACTCAGTTCTTCAAGCTTTAAAGTGCCTTACAATCAAGTCTCGAAAGGTTATTCACAGACTTGCTGGCAAAATTCTTGTTAGGAAAAATTTTCATCAAAAAATTAGTTTGGTGTGGACTTCAGGGCATTCACTAATCCATTGGAATGAAAAGGCGGACTTGCTCGCAAAAACGGTCACGGAGTCGCATCCATTACTAGAGTGGATTGTTTACGAGGATATAATTTCTTGTTATCAGACAATTTCTCTTCAAAAATCGAACCATTCCTTTCAAAACAGCAAATATCAAGAATCAATTGGAGATATTCCCGCCATGTTAACTCTAACTCCTTGGCTCAAAAACAGAAGAGAGAATATTATTATTGCACAACTTTTAACCCAGATGATTATTACTCCGGCGCTATTGCATAGATTTGGTTTACATAATAACCCTCGTTGTCAAATTTGCAATCGTGACAATAACATTGAACACATTATTCTGTTCTGTTCCAAATACTCCAATCATAGGTCTATCCTCTGTGCAAAACTTAACTTTGATCTTCAATTGCGTTCGTCTTTAAAAGCCTTTTTTCAAAACGCTGTTTCAGATAAGCGGCATCTTAGGATTCTTCTTCAATCTCTGAAGTCTTTTGACATTTATTTGAGTGCATCTTTTTTTGACATTTATTGAGTGCATCTTTTTTTGACATTTATTGAGTGCATCTTTTTTGATATTTATTGAGTGCATCTTTTTTGGCATTAGGGGATAATGGCCTTTGTTGCTAAAAATCCCATCTCAATCAATCAAACTTATATTACTCGGAACTGGTGAATCTGAGGTTGATGAAACAAAAACCAGTTTATTCAGGAAGATACAGCCTTTATTATCTCCAGTACACATTTAAGAAAAATTGTATCCCAAATAGCAAAAATCAGCTTAAAAGTTCGACTTTAAAAATGACAATTTTTCAATTTTTGAAGGCATATAATTCCCAAAAGGAATCTATTCTCCGTATTACTTTGTCGGTATGTGTAGCTACCTTAATGTACTGTATTTACAAAAAATTTCAACCCTGAGATTTGCTTCTTTTAAAAGCTACAGGCTTTCAAAATCCGAAAATTTCAAAAACATCCAAATTTTGACACCTTATATCTTTGTAGGGGCAAAGTTTAAAAATCTGAAATTTTTACAGATAAACCCTCTATAGTGTATTATATTGTTGTAAAAATTTCATGTTTGATATTTATCTACAAGTCAAGTTAGAGGACTTTAAAAATCCCATAAAAAACGTATTTTTTGCCAAAAATGGTGGATCATAAATTTGACTAAATACTATTTTTATCATTAATAAATTATAATATGATATAACTACTATTACCTATTACATATAAACTTACCTTTTTTACATGAAGTAGCTTATGCACACTTTAAATGTATAATGAAGTTGAAAAATTTGAATATGTTTCATGGTCACTTTAGGTCCCACAGTATATAATCGAGGCTTCTCTATTCACTTACTTTATAACACAGTTTTTACTATGGTTACCATTGTTAAAACACTTTAAAACTTCAAATAAAAGTATCGATATATTATTTACAACTAACACATCACAAAAGTATGGATATACTATACATATGAGTCAGGTTTATCGTTCCACCTTGATTTGTATTCATTAAGAAGTTTTGATATTTCTTCACTTAGTTTTGGGGAAATGTTATGTGTCCTTCCAGTAGTTGTTGTAGTTCTAAGGAACTTAGTTTCCTTAAAACATTGTTCATAGGCACCCAAGTCTGGTCTTTCTCCTTTTTCTCAAAAGCTGTCCATGGACCGGCAGGGATGATAAATTGTTACAAGCACATCTTTATTTATATCACTATCATTCACCTCTGCCAGCCACCATTGACCATCACATACACATGCAATAGAATCTCTTGTGTGAAGCGTTATTTGTACAGCTTTTGTAGTGGAATAAATTTCAAATTCCGTAGCTTGTGAAGTAATGAAGCACTTCAGGTTACTCTCTGACACAGGAACAAAACAATAGAAACTCCTTGTACCAGTAATTGCCACAGACAAGAAGTTTATTGCTATGATGTTGGATGATTTCTTCATCTTTTATGTAAGTGAAGGCGATTCCTTTTAAATGTTCATGACAAAATTCAAACATTTCTGCTGGTGTCAATATTTGGTTAGAGTACGGTCGCTGGAGACATGCTTTGGTTTGTTGAAGTCTATCTATCACAAAAGTTTGTGAACAGGTCTGAACATCCACACATTTTGTTAAATAATTATATTAGGCCTACAGCATTTTAAGAGATTATCTTATGTCATGTTTCTATTTATAATATAATGTTATAACTTAACACAATAAATACAAAGTAAAATTAATGCACCAAATGGTGCATTAATTGAAAATATAAATGACATAAGAATTAATTTGATAGTTTGCAGTAATTTGAATTGTAATTTTAATTACAACTATTACTTGAGGTCATATTATAATTTATTGATGATAAAAATAATATTTAGTCAAATTAATGCTTCGTCATTTTCGGGGGAAAATAAGTTTTTTTATGGGATTTTTAAAGTTCTATAACTTGACTTGTAGATAAATATCAAACATGAAATTTTCACAGCAGTATAATACACTATAGAGGGTTTATGTGTAAAAATTTCAGATTTTTAAACTTTGCCCCCTACAAAGATATAAGGTGTCAAAATTTGGATGTTTTTGAAATTTTCGGATTTTGAAAGCCTGTAGCTTTTAAAAGAAGCAAATCTCAGGGTTGAAATTTTTTGTAAATACAGTACATTAAGGTAGCTACACATCCTCACAAAAGTAATACGGAGAACAGATTCCTTTTGGGAATTATATGCCTTCAAAAATTTAAAATTTGTCATTTTTAAAGTCAAACTTTTAAGCTGATTTTTGCTATTTGGGATACAATTTTCCTTAAATGTGTACTGGAGATAATAAAGGCTGTATCTTCCTGAATAAACTGGTTTTTGTTTCATCAACCTCGGTTTCACCAGTTACGAGTAATAAAAGTTAACACAAACCCCTACAAACACAAAAATCAGCATGTTTTGTAAAACAAAAATGGCTGCCATCAGAATTCAGAAAAAGATAAAAAATTAAAATTAGTCTTTTTGGACTCTCTAATTACGTAGGAATCAACATAAAAAAAATCATTTGATTATAAAACAGTCAAGTAACCAATTACTTTTTTTCTGGATCACTTGACATGGAATGACCCTTCTACGAATTTCATAAGATAATGAGTAAAGACATTTATTTACCCATTGGTCCCTTTTCAATTAATGAAATTCTGAACCATCTGCCTGCGCATTTAATAGATTAACAGCTGCTCTTTGCTATTTTTATTCCATCATTAAAATATTGGACCATCTGCATACATATTCAATATATTCACATCTGATCTCTATTATTTCCAGGATAAAATAAGAACAAATAAGAACGAAGAATTTATGAACATAAAAATCTAACAATTTAAAACTTTCAATGAATTTAGAATGATAATTTTTATTAGAGTTAATATTTATCACCATTAAAGATGTATTTATAATTATTTTACTGTTTATATATTATTTTACCTGTATTTCAAGTATCAAATAAAGTTATTTCCTGCATAAAAAGAATTAAAGTTTTAATTTAAATTTTTTAGTTTCAAATATTTTTTAATTTAATTTGGAATAATTTTGAAAGAAATAAAAATCACAGCCAGGACCGAACTGCGGACCTAGCGAATGGCAGAGCAGCTCACTGTCATCTAAGCGCTGATTGCTTGTGAAGAGTTACTGGTATATAAGATGTGCCCAAAGTTTGAGGGCCATTTCCTCCGAATTGGCATGGCCATTGCACTTTTTTAGATTAATGGGTGAACACCCTAACGGTATGCTACTAATATGCCAAGTTTCATCCCGAATTGAATTTCCCAAGTCATGCCCTCTCCTTGCAAGGTCAAACTGGCTTCGAATTCAGAAAATTTATCTTTCACTTCTGCATCCTATGAATTTGTATTTCTTTTTAGTACCTTTTAATTATTACTATTCAAAACAAAATCTTAGTGAAGATTTTTATTTTGACTCTATTCAAGACCCACCATACCCTAAAATTAAATAATATCACTTTTATACCCAACTATTTGCCACAAAAGAAAAACCAGAAATCTCTCCAGTAGTGTCGAGGCACCTTTACCCTTTCTACAACGTTGCAAGCAGGACCAAATAAGCACCCCCCAAAAAACACAAAAGTCTAAAGAAAGCGTGAATGTCCCCCTTTTCAAAGATGTCCTTTGGTCATCAAATTGCATGATTTCAGTGGCTCGAAGAGCTTTTTGTCTTTAGAAGATAGGCGGGTTCACTTGTCCGTCAGTTTTACAACAGTAAAAGGCACAAACAACTGCAAAAAGCACGTTGTTTAGACACCTCCAAGGACCGCACCCTTCCTGCTCAGAGGAGTTAACCCCTGCTTCTTGCCAGAGCCTCTAAGAAGAATAAAAATCTTGTGGTGATTGCAAAGAAAAGGTTGCGTAGTTCAACATAACTGCTGACTATTTTGTTTAGAAAAGGCACAAGAAAATTTGCTAAAAAAAAAGTTCTTCCCTTACACATGGGGGCCCATACTGACTTATGTGCAAGAGGGCCCACTTGCCACCGGGCAAGTTGACCAGTCCGCCACTGCTGGTGGGTCACTTACTAGTGAACATAGCATAGTTTGTCGACCTCCCCTCCCAGTTTTCCAAAGTTTCAGAGTTTTTGTATACTGTAGCTTAGTAGCATGAAACTAGTGCAAACTACTGATGAGATTATACCTGTGGGCATGATAGCATCGATTTTTGGATGAGTTGTAATTTTTAGAAGGATGGTAGTGTGTGAAGGGATGGCAACTGTTACACAATGCCTGAAAAGACGAATTATTCAGTCAATGGAGATAAGACCTAAATGTTCTGATGCTGGTTCTTCATGAGAAATTTCTTTCTAATATTTTTCTTGTTCTGGAACTCATTTTCACTGCATAAATATTACTTGAAAGAAGCAACCCCCCTCTGAAATAAAACGTTTAATATATATGCTCATTGGTGTGTAATGCAGCTGAAAGGGAGGGTGACTCACTGGTGCAATAAAAAATCAGTCATATGACTAAAAAAAATCCTACATTAAAAAATTTCAAGATAACTTATTTTGAAAAATTTTAATAAAAAAGGGTACAATGATAGAATATTTCATGTCACAAACACTTGAATGAAATTCCAGAAAATAAATTATTTGGAATTTTAATATAGAAATTATTTCAATAAAATACATTTTTACCAAGATAATAGTCAAAATTACTTAACAGAAAATGAACTAAATTCCTTATCACTTTCAAAGGAAAAATTCAAAAATCTCTTCCAATACACCAGTGTTTATCAACCTTCCAGTATTGTCGATCCAATTTTCATCACTCCCCCTCTCATACAATAATAATGTATTTTTGGCATTTTGACACTAAAGTTACACTACGACCTTAATTACAAATTACTAAGAATAAGTAAATTTAGTGATATTTTGCAACATCGATCCTCTGCATTGGCAAAACCCATAATTGCTCTCTCCTTATTATCTCTTAGTCTCTATTGGCTGTCTTATGTACACCATATCGGAAATTTTCGCAGCTTCGCAAGTCCGTCGAGAGGAACCACTAATAATCATTAAACTTTTTTATTTTACTATTGATAATTTAATTATTAAATACATTGTGCAGTAAATATACAATCCTATTTATAAGTATATTATATCAGTGTAAATGTGCATTTGATTTTCTATTATGCTAGAATATATTTTGTTTTACTTTTCCTTTCAGTAAAATAATCAATTTTTTTTAATAATATTCTCTTTTAGATATGCTCGTGGCCCCCTCCATTTAGTGTTAACATGTCCCCCATAGGGGGCGCATCCCACAGGTTGACAATCTCTGCTATACACACAAAACTTTTCTCGGAATTATTTGCTAAGTTTAGTGTGAAAATATAAGAACTTTATTAAATTACTAACACATTTATAGTAGAAAACACTATTAATTTCAATATTTTAAGTATCATCAGAATCGAGAGTAAAAAATTTATTCACATAAAAAAGGAAAGAAAAGTTTACCATTAGAGGTGTATAGAGGAAGATATAAAATCACAAGTTTCTTTCTTCATACATCAAAGTATCTTCTGGAACAGAAACAATTTACTATTTAAAGTGTTCATTCTAATTAATGAATTTATAAAATATAAAAGGTCTCTGTTGAACTACCACTCAGAAAAATAGTTTTAATAAAATTCTTATATGCTCAGAAAAACAGAATATTAGGGTAGGAATAGAAAATTCATGAACACTGCTTTTGAGTTTTTTTTATGAAATCTCAACTCCACTGAAATATGAAAGGTACTTTGGATCATGATTTAATAACTACTGCATCTTGGAGTAAAGGCTTCAAAATACGTAAAATGTTAAAATATCTGCATTTAAAGTAAATTAATTGCTTCACATATCCGATTCATTCTCAATAAAAATATAAAATGTTAGCAATATGAAAAAAATTAACAATTTACTAGCTAATTATAAAAATAATAATAAAACTTAGTTAACACTAATTTGTAATATAAAACTACTCTTAAAACAAATGCTTTAGAAAGTCCTGGTTACATTTTAAATAAAAGCTTTCTATACTTCTAATAAATTCTCATTCAAGTCAACACATGAAGTGAAAAAACGTGATCTTTAACAAGGATTAAGAAATGTGAAGCAAGTCATCAATAAAGAGAATAGTAAATTAGAAAAAATGGACAGAAATAAACAAGAAAAAGGAGTATAAGTAAAAAGTTTATAGAGTTACTAGTTATTGCAGCTAATTTTAATATAATTCCTTTAACCTGTGTGGATGCGTGTCAAGGACATGCATCATAGGCCTGGGGTCCTGTTTTTAACATGATGCACAAGAAATTGCATTTATTTAATTACAAAACATTTATTGCATTAATATCAAGGGTGAAAACAGCAAAGATACAAAAAAGAGGAAAATTCACGAGTGAGAGTAGCTACATTTTTATGAGTAGAGACATGCATTAAGGAAGAGATAAGTAAACACTTATTAATGAATTATTTATCCTTCACCAAAATAAAAATTATGAAAAAAATATGGTCTTTCTTACCGCCATGTATGAATTTTTTCAATTACAAATACTTATTTTTAACATTATGAAATCAATGTTTTTTACTCACTTTCTTAAAATAGATACAATTAATAAATAATGTTTTATAATATCAATAATTTTTATAAAATATATATAATAAACCTAAAATATATAAATGAAATTTTGGATTATAAAAGAAAAAGGCACAAAAGAGTCCTGCATAAATATCAGTTTTATGAATAATCACAAATTAACTATGCCTTAACTTCTAAACTGCCATGAATGAGTTAATTCAAATAGTTAGTTTTATACAAGCTTATTTTTTTCGTGTCATGTTTTCAAACATAGATTTAATAGATTGGCATCGACCACTGTTTTGTTTTAGTGCATCTAATTTTTAAAAATTTTGGCTGCAATTCATTTAGTTCTGCTAAAACTCTTTTTTCACCCTTCACTGAGCTATTTTTAGCCATTCCCATTCATCTGTTGCTCATTCCATTCCATTTGTCCCAACACTGGTTCCCCCCCCCACACACACACACACCCATGCAAGTCAAGAAATCGCACGTCATTCAAATGTAGCTCCAAAGTGCAACACACTCACCACGGAACTTGATGTTTCAAAGTGCGCTTGCGGTAAGGGGGAGCGATCTTCTCTCCCCTTCTCTACAGCTGCTCTTCGCTCTCTTTCTTCCCCCACTCCGAGGATTTCAGATATGCTAATCGCTACCATCCAAGCAGGGTCCCGATCCAGTCAAGCCTTTGATGCACCGACTACCCAACCCACACGAAGGGTCTTTAAAAAAAATTGGCACACGAACTGTCGGATTTCAGCTTGTTTGGAAATCTGACTTCTACTAGCCCCTATTCTAATTTTCATAGGTTTTCGACCTTGACGATTGTTTTTTCTTTCCCGTGTTCCAAAATTTCCATTTTGGATTCGAGATGCATTCGAACTTCGTGTTCCGGTATGCTAGCATACTATGCCGAACACTGGGAAACAAAATAGCATCATGAATATTATGTAAAAAAATATCATCTAAAACGTGAAAGAAAAACACTTGTGGAGAAATTTCTTAGAAATAACCAAAATAAGCCTCTAATCCAAGGCCAATAGCTTGAAACCTTGCCTCCAATCCACATGATCAATTGCAATGAGACACAAGCCCTGTGTTGGAACGTCATTTTCTTCCACTCCACTCCCTTCCCTGTCACTCGCTTTCCAACAGGGAGGGCCGGGGGAATTTGGTTTCTCATCCTCGGAAGTGAATAATAATAAAAAAAAAAGTGGTATATGAAAATTTAAAAGAAAAAAAAAGGCGGAGTCAAAAAGAAATATACAAAAAAGTGGAAAATCGCAGAGGATTTTCACCCCCGATTAATATACATCGTATACAATATAAAAAATAATTAGTAGATTAATTAATATTTTTGCCTTATCGATAAGCATGTCCAAGAATTTTGAACTGATGATACAACTTCTGTTTAGCCAATATTTCCTGGCAGTTTTATGATGATGCTTTAAAAGTTCTTATATTTTTGTGTGTTCTCTCTCGCACCATTTGATAATTCTAGCTTTATAACCATTTCCTGTTTTTTGCAGCATTTTTTAATCCCAACTTTCTTCTAAATAATCTGTGGATTCACAAATATCCTATTCATTGCCATCCTTAGAATTCAACTTACGATGACTACTTATTCATCAATAATATCTTTATTTTCTTCATTAGTCAATTATAAATTAGTTGATAGTTCAGTTAAAACCTTTCCAATTTCATATTTCTTTCTCAAATAGTGATAAATTGCCGTGATTTGTCTGTTCCCCACTGCAAGCCTACAAAGACATGCAAAGGAGCCTATTGGGCTTTTGATGCCCGAGCATGTTTCCCCGAGAAAAGAAGTGGGGAAAAATGCTTGCAATTCCTGTGGTTAGCAAGTAAATGACCTTGAATGCATCTATTGTGAATTTGGAACGTTTTCACCAAGGGGTTGATTTTGTGTAGTAAATTCTTACAGCCTCCGGGCCCAATGCATGTCCTCCCATGTTAACTACCTTGTGAGAGAGAGCGTACAACTCACAAAGACAAGTTTATATCAGCTTGACAAAGCTGATAATACTGAGTGTTATTTTAATAACATTGAGTTGAGAAAAATTTGTACACCTCAATGTATTATCTATGAATACAAAAGAGCTCATTTTTCTGTGTATGTATGTTCAGTTTTTTTTTTTTTTCTTTTATGCACGCCCAGACTGTATTACTTACTATGACCAAAATTAGCACAGTGATGGATTAACACAAGTGGGAGCAAATGCTGTAAAAATTAAAATACTTTTATTTATTTAATGTTAAGGAGGTATAATTGGGCATTTTTTGCATGAATTCTGACCGGAGAACCGTAATTTCTTTATTAAGTTTCGAATATCCCCATTCTAATAAGAGAATAAAAGCTGTTGTGTAACTTCCCCGATTTTTTTTTTTTTTTTTATAAAGTTTTACGAAACACCTTTCTTCTGCAAACCATCCTACCCCCAATTATTATTCATATAGGTGAGAGATGAAATGTTATGCTTCATTGTTTTCATTTAATAGTTCTTGCATTTTTCCTGCTTTTTGATGCTTTATTTTGCAACATTATATCTTTGGAAACATTTAGAAAGTTGCATTAGTTATTGTACAGTGTATTGTTTAAAATAAATTTTCTTTTTCCAAAATTCTCATTCAAAACTAAGGATGCAACGAATAGTGATTGGGCCACATATCTACTTTAAAAAACATTACACTTTTGATGGTAAATAAAATGTTCCTCAAATTTTAAATAAAAAAATTAAAGATTAATAAAACTGATCTTATTATTTTTTATTGATTTTATTAAACATTGACACCTTGATGTATTTTTTGTAGTATAGTTTAAACACTTTAATTCTAAGAATAAGACAATGTGGCTTTCACAAATCTAAATAAATTATAATTTTATTAAAACCTAAAAAAAAAAATAAAAATAACTTGCTCATCATCCTTTGTCTTTCACTTAACAATAACAAATTTCTTTTCTCCAAGTCAGAATCTTAAGTCATTTCCTTTAAAATATATATTTTCTTCACTTCTACTTACCACCCAGTAAAACATTTATCCTCTTCTTTAACCCTTCAACTGCAGGTACTTTCTTATATATAATAACTTTATAAACCACACCCACAGTTAAAGGGTTAAAAGTTATTCAACCTGATAATGCTTATTCTCCCCCTTAAAATTGAATAAAGGTTAGGAGATTTTTTGATAATAAGTGTATTGAAATGTAATTCTGCAATATTCTTTGTTAAATATATATCTAAAAAAATATCATGAATTTAGCATTTGGCAAGAGGGCAAAATTGCTCTTGCATCATAATTGCAGGCTTTACAATGATAAATGAGATGTAGTTATTAAATACATTTATGTACTATGCAACTTAAAACTGAGTAAATTTTTTTTGGATAAAAAATGCAATGAAATATAATTCTGAAATATTTTTTATTTTATTATTTAATATATTAAAAAAATTATTATAAATTGAAAATATTCAGCCTATTATCTGCTTAGTATTTGGCCGGCCAAATACCGAATATTCGTTACATCCCTAATTCAAACCATTCTAAGACAATAAAAAGGATAGATTTTAAAGTTTCAATTCAACAAGAAAGTATTCTAAAAAGATTTACATTTGTTTGAGCAAGTTTGTGACTCTATTTGTAGAAAAAGAAACGGAGGCAAGCTTATGAGAAAATTTGGATCCCGAGGAACACCAGGTTATCAGCTAGTAAAAAAATAAAAAAATGGGCATTAATTGTATTAGATATTTGAGATAATTTATCATCATCGCACACATTCAAAGACTATATCTATGCTATGTAGTTAGAGGGCTAGTTCATATATCAACAAAATTAAAATATCCAAATTCTAAGTCTGAAAATATAAACACAACTTTCAAAGTCAAGAATATGGAAAAATATTAAAAAAATTTGCATACTTTTCTCATGCACATTCCAGGAAATGGATTCTAAGATATAAAAGGAATGAAAACTGCTCAACTTTTGTTGCCTGTAACAATTCTGTAAAATGCCGAATTTCCCAGGGACGAAATGTGGAAAATTTTGAAGTTTAAAGCAAATGGCTTGCTGCTTCCGATAATCGAGCAGTTAATTACCATAAGACAGCCAATTGTATAAAAAAGACCCTGCAGGTCATAAAATACACCATAATTAGAGTATTCTTCTATAATGTTGCTGGTTTCACATCAATAAGGTGGCCGAGTCTCTAATGACAGCCCATTGTCATATAAAAGATAACACCACTTACTAGAGTACCGAAAAGCATAAAAAAAAGACTGTCATGGGCCAGAAAACACATGAATGGATTGGGCAGGGGAGAAAAATTGGATGGTCCCTAAAGCCGGGTTAGTTACTGGGGTGATAAGGAACATGAGCTTCACTCATTCTTTAAAAAACAGAAGGGGGATAGATTGTTGATGGTTTTGGTAACCTCATTTAATGATACCAGACACTGCTTTCCTAGATGACAGGGGAAAAAAAAAAAAAAAAAAAGATTCCCCAGATGTACTCGAGTAGACATCTTTTTTCCAAATCTAGAAACTCTAGTGAATCTGACAAAGTTTTCCAGCAGGACAACATATCAATTCATACCTGCTAATAGATGACCCGTAACAGTCAATGTAAATTACCCATTCACAGATCTGACCTCATTCCCCAGAGGTTATCTGTAGCATTTTCATGTAGCATATGCCTCTGGAAAGCATCTTTCAAACGTTTGAGATAAAGGAGCAAACTGGAAAATTTTGTTTTGAAATCAATCCATAACTTCTACAAAATTTAGTAGACAGTATGCCTCACACATGATGCAATTTGAAAAAAATGGATCTAATAATAGTCCATAAAATGAAAATGTTTGAAATGTCTTAATTCTTGAGACAGCATTTGTCCTGCTGCTCTTTATACACGATCATGGATTACAATATTTAAGTTGGAATACCTTTGAAATATTTTTGTCCATTATGTACTTTATGAAAAATTCTGAATTGTTCTGGGTAGTTTTCATTTTTATAAAGTTTATGTTTATGTTTATGATACACACTTTAAAATAATGAAAATTCTTACAAACTATCCATTCCAAAATTTTCTACCACACTTTAGTTGCCATATCTCATTAACTAAATCTGTAAATAATAAAATAATTTGTTTTAATATTTTAGGCCAAACCTTAACTTCTGTATTTTCTTAAGTGATCTAATTAAGAAAAAAGTTGCTTCAGAGCCGACAGCCTCAACTATAGTTTGACCTCAACCTTGTACTTGCACACACTTCTTTTTTAAAATTCGAACGCCAGATTTTGACGTATCTCCACATTTTAGACCTCCCCGAGTCCGAAAAACACAATTTTGGAATAATGTCACTCTGTGAACACGATAACTCAAAGACTATTAGAGCTACGGGGATGAAATTTGGTACGTGATCTTCACACATAATTTTCAGGTTTCTATCAAATTTTGGACAAAATCCGTCAACAGGAAGTCTGTTCACATTCATTTCAACACTATAATTCAAAAACTTGGCTAGATCGATAAAATTTGGTACACAGTTTTATCATCAGGAATGTAGATCCTTATTAAAAATTGGGCTAAATCCACCAAAGGGTTGATCGTCTGTATAATCGCATAATTTTGAATGCCATAACTTTTTAACGAAATTACTTACATAAATTAAATTTCGTATGTAGTCTTGAAACTCTAATTGTAGATTTGCCTCCAATTTTCATTTTAAAAAAAAGGCATTGAAATTGCCTTTTTGGATTTCCCCCATTCTACGCAAAAAAAAAAAGCTGTAAATGCTGGAGCGAGTGTGTCCCCCTCCTTAGGGAATACTGCATGTTTTCTGCCATGGGGTGTATTTCCCCCCCCCCACGCATGTTATTCCTAAGCAAGAAAGTTTCGAGGAGGCCACTCCCTCTGGTTACTCTCTCGTATACGAAGAGAAAGTATTTTAATTGTCAAAAAAATTCAAACTCGGGATTTTGACGAATCTCCAGGTTTTAGAAATGATTAGTGATAATCCAAAAGAAACTTTGTTCAAGATCTTATTTTAAATTAAGATGGCTTTTTATTATTATTATTACTTAAAGCAGAAATACTTGATATTTTCAAGAGCCCACATTAATTTATATCAACTGGGAATAGAAGCCACAGCTTCAGAAGTCCCACTTTTAATCATTTTCTTACTATGTGACGTCCAAAGGTCATTTGTTTAACCCATTAGTCAAAATCATTTTTATTCCAAAATGGTCGCAATGTATCTCGACGATTTAAACCCATTTTACCTGTTCATCTGGCTTTGATAATTAAAATACAACTTAAATAATTAGCCCTAATGAGAATGCAAAAAAGTATCCTTTATGAAAAATTCAAATTGCATTATGTTAGAAACAACTAATAAATGCAAACTGCATGCACATCTATTAGATAACGCGACTAACAGGGGATTATCAAATATTTTGAGTGATTTGCGGCAACAGAGCATGATATCAGAAAAGAAGTAACTGTCTTTCACTTTGGAAACAAATTTAGGGGCAGAGAAAAAATTACCACTGAACAGTAAATGCATCTTGTATTTAAAAATACAGCAACAGGTGCGAACCTTTTCAGTTTAACTAAAAAAATTTTGTTAGAACCAGCAGAAGTGGTCTCCTCTAAACTTTCTCATATACGTCCCAACACAGGTGTGGGGGGGGGGGGAATAAGCCAAGCGACAGAACATGTGCTTTTGCCCAACACAGGTGGGGGAAAAATGCCTTTTTTTGTGTGTGTGTCATAGAATGGTGAAGAAATCGAATATGCAATTTGAATGCCTTTTCTACTATCCATTCAAACCAAAATTGGTTACAGATCTACAATTAAGGTTAGAAGACCACACACCAAATTTCATTTATCTAAGTCATAGTGATCATACACAGTCAACCCTTTGATGGATTCAGTCCAAAATTTTATACAGACCTAAATTCCTCATGATAAAACTGTACCAAATTTTATCTAACCATTTAAGTTTTTGTGTCGACATCAACACAGACTTCCCTACATGGATTTCGTCCAAAATTTGATAGAAATCTATCAATCTTGTGTAAAGACCATATACCAAATTTAACCCCTCTAAGTCAAATTGTTTTTGAGCTATCATGTTCACAGACAGACGTACACAATTCCAAAATTGTGTTTTTCGGACTCTGAGAGGTCTAAAACATGGAGAATCAACAAAATCTCGAGTTCGAATCTTCTGATGATTTCAATACTTTCACTTTGTAAACAAGAAAGTCAAAAAGAAATCAATAATGGAAAGTTAATTGTACTTGTACATATTTAATAGACAAATTCATGAAGTCAAGAGTGAAAATGCGATTATATTTAATTTATTCAAATAAAAAAAAAGTTGCATAAACTGACAAGGAATAAGACAGCCACCACACCAGTAACAAGGGCCAAATAAACAAGATTTCTTCATACAAAAATGTACGATGATTTGAAAAGTATAGAAATATACGTATACATAAATACGTTTTTTACCCAAAACTTGACACACTGCTTTTCGTTCATACTTTAAAGGTAACTTCATTTAGATTATGCGACTCAAACAACTGCTCATATACATCACCTTCAAACACGGAAATTTCATATGCATACAAACCTTGCAGCGTATTTCCAAAATTAGACCACCTAACTTTGAGTGCTCAAATCGGAATTGAACTAGATTTCGATTAGCTCCAATTACATGCTGAAGAGATTATCAAGAAAATAGAACTAATCAAACTATTTGGTTTGCCAAGATCTGAATTTGTTTACATATTTGACATGATCCCATTTCACTCAAGCTTTATTAATTATATAAAACGGAGTTTTCTTGTTACATTCAGTTTTAATGACTGTCCCTTAAAGGCATTTGTTGAAGGCAACAATTTGATACTTCAATGAAAAAAATCACAGAAAGTTAGAATATATTAAATAAGTGATATTTTACAAAATATGAATAGTGCAGTTTTCTAGCATAGCATTTTTAATTTTTTACATGAATCGCAGAATCCATGATTGCTAAGATCTGAACATATTTAGTCCAATTAACTCCTACTGTTAGGAAAATTTCAAAAATTAACAAAATATATAACAATTTCTTTAGGTGAAATCGTTTTAAATATTGTATCATATTATGGTCTTTAAAAATTTTTCAGAAAAGAAGTATACTTTCTAGCTAGAGCTGAATTAAAACAGCTAGTGATGGGAAGTTAGAACTGTAAAAAAACTTGAACTGCTTCAATGTTTTCCACCTTCTTATTAAACCATGAGTAATTGAAGTCAAATATTTTCTACAGAACTTTACTATCTTGAGTAGAACATGTAAAAAATTCCACCTACCTTTCAAGTGAAGAATGCCTTTGGACCTTAAAGAGAACTACCTTTATGTTAAAGAATAGACTATTTTTAAATATAGCGGTTTATCCATCAAATGCCTTGTCGCAATCACAAGTAAGGGCCAGGAAATATACAGTAACTACCAATTTTGATGAAGCGTGATTACTTTAAACACACCAGAATCTTAAAGGTATGACTTATTTATACAAAAATATTTAATTCAGAATGTCTCTCAACTTCCCAAGAACACAATTCATACTGACATTACAAAATTTTATGATTTATTTTGTACCGTTTTGAACCATTCTAACTAATGTATAGAAAATTGTAAGCAAAATTAAAGAATCAAAATTTGAATGGCAATACTCTTAGTTATTGCCCCCCCCCCCAAAAAAAAAAAATGTTATTTACAAATTTGAGCCCATTGAGCTCCAGCATTTTTCAACAAAATTACAAACAGATGAAAGTAAACATATCTCTGAATGTCTTAAATAAAAGAAATGATCTCGTACATTTCAGTAAATAGACTACAAGTTTAAATTGGAACCCCTTAAAAAAAACTATTGACACTTACACCAAAGCGGGGTCATGTACAGTCAAGTTTAAAAGAAGTGAAAACACCAACAGTGTTTGCTACCTGTTGGATTCTACACTTAAGTTTTCAAAAATAGTTATTTGGAAACAATCCTTTAAAAATGTAAACAGACATTAACAAAATGTCTATTTGTTTGCACTAATTAACTGATTTGCCCATGCCATACACGCATCCAATTATCACAATTTTAAACTTATAGAATAAATTAAAGCCATTATAATTCGATACAAAAATTATGCAGAATCTATAAACATTTCAATTATCCTTCAGGTTCTCACTTGAATTAAAAAAATGCATTCCCAAAACAGATGCCATCTAATTAAATAGTTAAGAAAATAAAACAGTTCAGGGGTTAATGCATGTCATTATTGATTCTATACTTTAAGTGTACATTTGGGGGTCATAAGAAAATTATATTCATACATGGATTGAAGATACCCTTGTAGGTGAAATGGGGTACTGAAAGAAATGTTTAAGAACTTGTAGTTCAACTGAAAGAACCCAAGACACATTAAGATGCATTGTAATTGAAAAAATAAAGAAAATGTTTCAAGTTTTACCCTATCAAAATCAAAGAAAAGGAATATCAAGATTTTGGGGGAAGATAAAATTATTTAATTTAATAATTAGCTTTCTGTAATACAAAAAGGCTCAAGGCAATTTTCATTTTAACATATTTTGTTTTAAGATGCATAAGATGTTATTTCATGACAAGAACAGGGACTTTTTTTTACAAGGTTCGCGCACATTTCCTTAAAAGAAAATCAAGGACTTTTAAGGACTAAAAAAAAACAAAAAATAAGGACCTCTAAATTGAATAAACTTAACAAATTGTCATATGCATTTTTAAATAAAATGTCTCATTTTTGCAAATTCAACCTATTAGATGATAAATTATAATATAAAACATAGAAGATACATTACAAATTTAAACACAACAAAACTCCTAAAAATATGAGTTAATAAATAGATGAAAAAACTCATGAAACTGGTAATCAAATTAAGTATCTTTTAATTCCAAACTTTTTTCATTCAATTTTACATCCAAGGTATTTATTTTAATTTCTTTTTCAGAAATTGTTTTTCTTAGTTCATGCGATTGAATAAATAAATTTGTTCTTTGACTTTTCAAAGCTAAATCATTTGCTTTTTCATTAGCTAAATCATTTGCTTGGTGCATGTCTATTTTCTTTTGCTTTAAAAAATCAATTTCCTCCTCTAGAGCTGTTCATTTCAATTGTTTGTTTCAGTCTTTTCTTTGGATCTTTCACTTTCTAAATACTGCATGTATTTTGCTCTAGCTGAAGTGACAGCCGTCCTCATTCCTTTAGTAATTTTTAAGTCATAAATAGCCCCAGACAGCTTAATAAATTCATGATTTACACGCTGGAAAATATAGGAAGCACCTTTTAAATTTTCTATTTCCAGGGCCCTTTTCACCGAAAAACATCATTGTCCGTGTGACAGTATTAATATCATTTTGATAATCTTCCAAACTTTTTCATAATGATTTTTGCTAATATAAGTTTGTAAAAAATTATCAAGGGAATCACTCTTTGGATTGAAAGAAGTAAATTCAAATGAATTTGGCTTTAAAATATTTAACAGAAAATCTGCTTAGAGTAACAAAATTTCGTCGCAATCTTTTCCCAAAATACGTTTATTTTGCGACAATACAATTAATACCTTTTTCATTTTTTCCTGTGCTTTTTCGGGATATCCAGCCATTACTCGTGGATCAATGCAAATCGCAGGTCTTACTAGTGTGTAATTCACAGGACATTTGTGTATGAAATGTTTTATCATTGTTATGATGTTTTTCCGACTATCCTGTCTGAGTGTGAAAACATCCTTGTCTGCTAATTCCTTATTTTTTATCTTTTTTTTTACTAGTTGCTCTGCAGCAAATCTTAAATATATATAACTTTTATCATTATACAAGTTTGGGTCACTGAAGTTGAATTTGCATCAAGTCTCGGGTTTCTCAATTCTTTCATTCTCTGGTTTCAAAATTTTGAAATGTCGAATGCAATCATTAACAAGTTTTAAAAACATCACCGGCAAAAAATGGAAGTAAAGGTTTGTCACTTTGATACTGTTCTAAAAATGGTAACAGTACTTTTGACAATCATTCCTATGGAACCATGGACCAATAAAGGCCATCTATAACTCCTCCCTTATTTCCCAAAGTGTATGCAATGGATTCGTAGAACGCGAGCAGTGTCGTCCCCCCACCCCATTCTGCGAGAGCCACG